>JAQGAE010002865.1:0-16328 GCA_034696685.1 Julus scandinavius | reverse complement strand
ACAAAGACTGGCAGAAGAAGAAGTGCAGCTAATCTGATGATCTACGATTCTATGGAGGAGATCCACAGTTTCCAACACTTAGCAGTTTAAAGCTATATTTACATAATGCAACTGGATAATGCATTTTCTAAACAATATTACAGAACGAAATGCAAAACAATGCATTGTTGTAAATAAAGGTTCATCTAAACCATCAAAACTTTCATTATAGAATGTAATATGAGGTAAAATTGTAATAGTTTTAACAGCTTTCAACTGCGTAAGGACATCATAATGAACATGTAGCCATAGTATTTGATAAAAGAGTTACGACTCGTAATTACAAAGGGATATGCTAATCTAAGTGCCAAATTTAATAAAAACATGGATTGAAAAAGCAGAGATAAATGTAAGCGCAACTTAAGCCTTGTAAATGTCAACCGTAACAAAATAGTAGCACAAAATTAAAAGGGAGCAGGACCCAGGTAAGAGAATAGGCACGCAGGCAATTACAAGGTTGATAAGAGTGGGATTACAGTTTTTGAAAATATGCAAATGTGTTAATCGTAAGCGCGTGTTTACTCGGGAAATCAATGCGAGGTCAGTTCCGGTAGAAATGCAAACAGCCTGACCATATGCTGCTCAGGGAATTGCAATGCTGAAAAGTAATGCAAATACTATGCCATTTACATGTACGCAGCATTTAAATGGAAATGAAGGTATGGTAGTTGCCGATGTGTTCTATGGTCTCTGGTCCACGTTTTGATTCCAATATCCAAATGGAATTCTTAAAGCTGTATTTGCAATTTTCAATGAAGTAATCAAACCTTGCAGAAATTTAAAAGAACCTAGCTAAATTTACTTAAGGCTAAAGCAAACACAAAACTTACAATTTCTTTACGCAAACAATGTTGTAGTAATAATATATGATTTGCTGCGGGATAAACAAGAATCAAGGGACAATTTTCCTTGCAGAATATTTATAATCTTCATATATGAATATAGCTTTTAAATACGGTAATACCAATGCAGGATTATTATTTTGGTCTTAATTTGATCACGATAAATATGATGTAACATTCGTGAAAATTGTGACTAGATGTTAAAATATTAATTCCATTTCTGCATTTTAAATTAAATTAAATTTCAGATCTTCATATGTATTTCCATTAATATTTATTTCAAATTCAGTATTAAAATCAGTAGCATTTCATTTTAGGCTGTTACATTTCTGTAAAAATTTATACCTGAAAATAATTTTAAAACACAAAAGATAAAGAAGTAAATTTTTGACTTCTCTATTTTAGAGTAAAGTAGGAAAGTTGAAGCACTTTAACAAAATAACTCAAAAATGTAATTGTCCAAAATCAAACGTGTATACTCATTATAATACAGAAAACAGAATTTACAAGTTATCAGTTTTACAAAACTCATAGCTGTGCTAAAATTGTTTCGAACAATATCTACATCTACTAAGTATTGTAATATACAGTATTTTAAAAGTTACTAAAATAACTAAAAAGAAACAAATTAAACATCTGACAGTTAAAAAATTACATCTGTTTACAGAAAGCTGAGACAAGTCTTTTAGAAAGAGATAGGAAATTAAGAATACACCTGAACACAACTTGTAAAAAAACTAAATCAATAAAACAGCTGGCGTTTTATCAGCTAACTTTATCCAGAGTTCCTTGGCAAAAAAATGGAATTTTTACTAAACATATCAAGAAATGATCCATCGCTATCACAATTTATGGAATCAGCATGGCAGTCATGCGAGCAAGATTGGATATTGTATGCCAAAGAATACGATAATCCAGGATTCTGTCATCTGCACCGAAACGACAAGATGAAACGTCAGGGATGACAGAGTGGCTTGGGACAGCAAGCACAAATTATAACTACAAGAAAACAGCAAAATGCATCATGAAAGCAAATGTTGAAGATTTCAATCCTATCTTGGGAACATTTAGGAAAATTTTGAAGATAAAGGCTGATTTTTTTCAACAGGACCTAGCACAATACCATAACTCAAATTCCACAAGATACTAGCTGGCTTGGAAATCATCAATATTCTACCATGATCAGGATATTCATACCACTTCGATAAATTAATCTTAGTATTTATTTCCCAGTTGTTTCACTAAGAATAATACAGCATTTTTATAACCAAAATTAATAATGAAGAAATAATATTTATGAATGGCAATTGTTTAGAAACAAGTCGGTAACCCGTGAAAATCACGGAAACTAACAATACTTCGATTGGACATGCATGGAAAAATATTGTAAAATATAAACATGTTGAAAGTAGTATATGTTAATAAGAAAATGCGTGAATTAAACGAAAAGAGTAAAGGCTGTTCCATTAACACAACAGTAAGTTGTTGGATTAAAACAATAGAATTCGTCGAATTATTGCGTCATCAACACAACCGCATGCATTTTCTCTTCGCACAAAAGCAGTCTCTGCACAGTTACGACTAAGCACGTGCAGCAGTAGGTTTTTTGACTATCGGTGAAATTCCTATGTGAATTTTAAGTTTTTCATTTCACTCGCCGGAATGCGACGTCAAACTGAGCAGTTTGGTGTATCATTTGTCTGTGTGCGACTTCCAGTATGTCCACGAATCAGGAGTTCTACTACCCCGTAAAAAATAATGCACAGAAAATGACCAGAAAAATATCCAAGTGCTTTTCCTGCAGAAACTTTTATGGAAAATTTGGTAGAATTCTGGCAATTTGTATTTCCAGAAAACTGCACAGCTTTCAACCAAATTTCTGCAGAATATTAAAGATGCTTTAAACTTGCAGAAATACTCTAAACTATAAAATCCCTCTAAACTAATAAACCTCTCTAATCTAATAACCCCTCTAAATTAATAAACCCCTCTAATCACATTCACATCACATAATATTTAATAAATATGAGCCTTTTAAACATTAATGGTAATGAAGTCCCAGTATTAGCTAACCATAACTCCCTTTTCTAATGCTTCATTTAAAAGAAGTATGGGTGACCGAGTGGGTAAAAGCGTTAGGCTGGTATTTGCAAGTTTCCATGTTTGCTCCCCTCTGTGTACGAGCTTGTAATAAGAACTTTTTTTATAGTAAAAATGAAATGTTTGGGTGAAATTATAGTTGTTGAGTTAGTAAATGGGTGTTAATATGCTTATACATAATATGAAAGTTTTTCGAACCATTTATTCCATCGCAGATGTTTGCAGCATGTACTTTTTAAAATTATTAATAATTAGGGATAATTACTAATTCGTTATCTAATAAAGATGGCTTTATGTTAGGGTAAGGAAGAATAACATGCGTTATAAATTATCGGTACATGAGTACATCATTTCCAACATTGTAATTTCCGAAAGTAGAGTTCAAAAATGTATATTTAAAGTGTTTTTAAGAGGCTGTCCCATAACACATACTGTACAGTATGTACTCACAATGCGTCTTAGCGAATACAGGGAATCTACAAGAATCTTTATTACGGACTTTGGATAAAACATGACTTCAGTATACCTTTCACTTGAAACGAACTTATAATCAGAACGCTACTCATAGCGGACAATTTCTTCATTGTTCACTCATGCGGAAAAGATGTGATCCTTATGTCGTTCACCAAGACTGAATCAAAGAAATGTTGAACACGACGACGCGGGGTCCAATTCAATTCATTGATGGCAAGTGTAAGGAAAGTAATGACATCAAACTCAAATTAATCTGACACAAAGCTATCACCGCCGCGCTAAAAACAATATAAAACCAACAACACTCAAGAAAAGTTCTCGGAATAAAGAACGAAAACAACTCTCCGATAAAATTCTATTGCATTTCAGGAGTGCATTTTCATTTCGCGATATAAGCATGGATTCGTGATAGAAAGAAATGGATTTCAATCTTGTATAGAAAATTGAAGTGGAACGCTACCCACTAAGCGAGCTTTCATGGGCAAAAAATCGGAAACCAGAATCAGTTTCAGGAAAGATGAACATAAATTTTGTCAGGCGAACATTTCATTTAATGCGAGATTCTGTTTACCAAAATGTTGTCAAGAGCTGCGGCCCAATTTCAGCCCAGGGCATCGTAAAGCCAAAAATAGAAATTCATTCAACTCTTTCACGATCGAAAGACATTGCATATTATATTAACTTTGTCAGAAAGCAAAGACAATTGAAGAACAAATATTTTGCGCATGTGCTTTCACAACAATGCTAGCATAAAAACGAACATTTTCTAACACCAATGCCTGCAAATCCTATCAACGATAGGTAAAAGCTTTGCGAATACCTGCACATTCAAAAAAAGGGTAAAATGCGGAATTTTTCTTATTTGTTTTCTCAAAAAAAGCAAAATAAAAACTTGCAAAATAATTGTTTCAATATAACCGTCACAGGGACCCTTACGACGGTACAATACGGATTATTGTTCAGAACTAAATTTTGTTTTGAATAACCATGTAACACTAGAAATCAAAATATCTTAAATTAAGATGATATTTCACAGCCGTTTCATCTTAAATTAAATAGCATCTTTTTAATTGGTCAGATTTAGAACAAAAGAAACACAAAATATGCATCTTGACTTAAGCTAGATTTTCTAAGATGAATCTTGACTTAAGCTAGATTTTCTAAGATGAATCTTGAGTTAAGTTAAATTTGCTAAAATGCGTCTTGACTCAAGTTAAATTTGCTAGATGGATCTTTACATAAGTTAAATTTGCAAATCTGCATCTTGACAATATAAATTCTCTTACATGCATCTTGACTTAAGGGAAATTTGCTACGATGAATCTGGAGTAAGTTAAATTTTTAAGATGCATCTTGGCGTAAGTTAAATTTGCTAAAATGCATCATGATTTATGTTAAATTTGCTAAAATGCATCTTGACTTAATTTAAATTTGCTAAGATGCATCTTCTCTGAAGTTAAATTTGCTAAGATACATCCTGGCTTAGGATGAATTTGTTACGATGCATCTTGACTTAAGTTATCTTGGTAAAATGCATCCTGACTTAAGTTAAATTTGCTAAGATGCATCTTCTCTGAAGTTAAATTTGCTAAGATGCATCTTCATTGAAGTTAAAATTGCTAAGATGCATCTTGGCTTAAGTTAAATGGTGATGGAATTTCGGGGACGTTTTTTTTAATGGCCCCTTATTGAAGTCCACCAACCATCAATAATTAAATGAACAATCATTTCTTTCATTACATATTCAAATAATTCACTGCCATTTGGCTGGTTATCAATCGCTGACAGGATCCACGATTTTGTCCTCTAATCGTATATCTAATCTATAGTGAATTAAGCTTGCAGTTAAGACTACATTGTCATCTAAAGCAACAATAATTTTGTTTTGAGCGATTCGACTGGCACTAATTAATTCTTCTTTTCCCAACGGGAAGGCATCATCCAAACAAGGGTCGATCATCTGAACTAAGTAAACAAGAAGACCCGGCTCACGTTATTAAGCCCTAAATATAGCAACATTACCTCGGGCGCAATCAATGTTGGAGGATTAAGGAATATTTGTGCTTCATCTGAAGGAAAATCATTGAGTAAAAGACCATGTGTACATTGATTTTGAAATGCACTAGCTTCTTTCACTGCTCAAATCAACTAGACATGGCAATCTAACTCTTATACGCAACCTAGGAATGTTCTTCAGGTCTTGCAATGATGACTATAGTCCCCAAACGGATACTTAAAGAGAGCGTATAGAAAATACCAAAGTATTGGAACACGATGGCTTCATTTGGCACACACAACCATAAAAAACAAACATTCGTTTGGAAAAGATGCTCAACACGTACAACTGTTTAAAGAAAGAATAAAAGGAACATGAGAGACAATTTGAAGTATCAGATAGAGTTTCTATTGTCAACAGATTCAGAAAATACAACCTTCAACTGAATTGCAAATACTGTATTTACTCGTGTAATGGCCCGATTGCACCACCAAAATTTGAAAGACAGTTTTTCAGAAAAAAAAATATATATAAGATATTTAACTGAATTAATATTTACTATTTTTTTTTCTACCTGCATGATGTTCGATACAATGATATTTGTCAGAGATGTCAGTTTTCATTAAACTGTGAAATGGTGCAGTGGAATCATGGGCAAAAACGATAAAAAATGACTAATTCATCACAAATCAAGAATGAACATTTTTTAGTCAAATCATTTGGAAAGCCATTAAATTTTAATGTTTAAATGTTTAAAAGATATATTATTCGGTGAATCACTGAAAAAATGCCTTATAATGAAAAATTATTCATTTATAAGTGGTGTACTTGTAGTAAATAATAAAGTGTATATATTTATGCAGTGTTAACATGCTTCGTGTAATATCCGTACTACACGAGTTAATAAGGTACTTGCATATTAAGGCAATCTCAATACAGTAAAAACTGTATAAATGCATACACTTGGGACCGGTGAAAAATATGCTTTTAGACAGGTTATGCATTTATGCACTAGTTACCAAGTCGGAACCGGTACATTTTATGCTTTTATAGAGGTTATTCATTTACACAGGATTCATTTAGACAGGTTCTACTGCACAAGTAATGTTGAAATTAGTAAAATTGCGCATTACAAAGCATTAATATTAGATATATACGTATTAAGAGTCTATCAATAATCATACATTTGGAAATAGTCTAAAGAATAAGCTAATTTAGAGCAATAGACGGGATGTTGTGGGTAACTTTTAATAGGATAATGTATTATTATTTTTAAGAATTAGATGGATATTTTTAAGGAAGTTTCTCTTTTTGCTTATTATTAGAAAGCAATAGTGGTGCATCCTTTTTAAAGAAATATATATTTGTATCAGTAAGAAAATCAATAAATATCCTATTCGTGTAAAAATGAACGAGAACGTAACAAAACATGGTGTCCTAAATGGAAGCACTTCGTCCATTAATGTAAATACAGCTCTAATATCAACTTATCGGAATCCGATATATTCATTTGATGTATCGAGCTTTATACAGTGTGCAGGTGTATAAATTATGGAGATCTTTTTTCATGTACACTTGCATTTTATACATACAGGTTTAGAAGGTTTAGCTTGTTTTTATTTGGTTAGTCCACTGAATAGCAAACTTCTATCGGGCAATGCAAAATGAATGCAAATTTGTACAAACAGTAGTTTCATGAATTATTCATTCATTAATTAGTTTTGCATAATCTATAGTATCCCTGGCCACCTTAGTGCTTTGATGGAAAGTAAATTGTCATTGCATTAGAACGTCCTCAAAGACTACAGTTGTTTACAACTGCCATGAAGGTAAATAACCGTGAAAATGTCTGGCAGAATTAACAATTGTGATTTTTGTCCCCCATATCTGCTTTAGCATAGCTGCTGAATAGAATTACCTCGTCTGCGTGAACTAAAGGATGCTAGCCAGACATGTCGATAATTGAAATGCAAAGCAAGTGGCAGAAATGGAAATGACAAGTAAACCAAATTAAGAAACAACGCAATTCAGTGGCTTTGTCGATAACTGTTCATTCGACCAGTATAATGATGCGTGTTGTTAGTTTTAGTCCATTTTCGCATCATGGTCATCAAACATACCATAATTAGACCACCACAGCTCACGCAACATTGTCTTGCATTGATTGCATATTATAACTACATGCTAGTGCTGCATGTACACACTATATCACTTGGTAATTTAACTAATTAATAGCCTAAAGTCCGATCTTATCATCTTAACCATGCAGAAAGCATTAAACGTACAAATAGAGTACATAACCTGGAAAAGCATTAAAGCAAGCATTATAGTAATTTGAAAACCAAATAACTGGAGTTCACATGGAAATTATGAAACAATAAATGAAACTTGCAAGATCACATAATATAGCATATTACATGTAGTATAAAGACAAATTCAAATTCGGAAATTTTGTTTCCTTAAAGGACCCAAAAATTATTAAATTATCTGAAAGTTGATCAGAAGTTTTCTTTTACTGATAGGATGTATACTCAAAGATATTCGCTTACATTACTTTGGAATAGTAAACAATTTCTGGGCAATCGTCATCCGAAATTTGGTAAATGTTAGAACTTCACACCTTTCCATCCTTAAGACTTATTTATTCATATTTGGCATAAGGTTTCGGCGTCATTCTTGTTTTTTTAAAATGCCATCACCACTCGCAAATTATGTTGCTTCCATCAATTAGAACATACATCTCACAAAGCGTTGTTTGTTAGGTATCTCCATATTTAAAATTATTTCTGTTTTTAACATGAAGAAAGGGACCTAATAAATAGACAACATGCTTTATGCGAGATTTATGTTTTTGTAGAATAATAATTGATGTAAGGAACATCATTTGCGAGTAGTGATGACAACTGAATAAAGCAAGATAATGTAAAAATTTAAAGAAATTTGAAACATCAAATGAGATGAAAATAACAGCACAAATAATTAAGATAGATTGGTTAAAAATTTCAATATCACATTTTTAATTGCTCTTAGATCACCTCAGATTGGCAAAAGATTTCAACTGTCTCAAACTATACAAACATATCTTTTTAACTGGACTTGATATGATATTATTAAAATCCGAGCTCAAAGGTTTGACAACAACCATGCTCCTTGTAATTTGGTTGGATATAATAGCTGGGGTTCCCAACTGTTTTACCTTCTTAGAACATTAAGGTGAGATTAACTCTCGCGAGTTTTTTTGCTACATTTGTGGCTTAGCTCTCAACAACTGCTCTCAAAATTCGAGCATGGTTCGTATTTTGCGAGCTGCTATCAGAGAGGCCAGGGCTCACGTGACCACTTGCGATAACATTCGAGAAAGACAGCTCTCGAACTGTTATCGAGAGTTTCTCTCAGGTGGAAACGCACCTTTAGATCACTATATGAATAATCAATGTTACGAATCGTTATTTAAAAGATGATATTTTTGTGATATAAGAGTGATTGAATAATTGTTTTTAAGTGGGATACGATATGTACATATCAGTCGATCTCTTTGACATTTAATCAAAAGACTCAAGAGCGCATAATATACACTTGCCGATTTAATTCCCTCGCCTAGTTGATTTTAATTTGGTTGTTCAACGGCCCTAAAATAAAACAACAAACAGCAATTATCCATTTGGGCAAACTAACAGATGCGTTTACGGGCATTTAATTGGTCAATGCGCCAATTCGAAGGATTTCATCAGCGCTCAAGTATACCACATTCCTCCAAATGTGGGCAGTGAACTTCTTCAATGTGTCATCGTATAGCCTATAGCGTTGTACGCATACTGAAGTGCACTTAACGAAATGCCTGTAAACTGAGTTAAATACACCTTAACGAAAAAAGATACCGGAAGACGAAACCAACGTGGGGCCTAAGCACATTATTTGTCTTCGAAACCTTTCTTGTATATTTTATTCCGCTATCCGTACGTATATTTCTACAACTGTTCAAACCAGGCGCCCCAATGTTATAACCCATTATACTGTAGAGGCCTATATCCAGTGCCAATGATTAATACTCCAGAACACTTTATCTAATGAATTCTTAAATCAACGAAGAAGGAAACGAGCAAGAACAGATGTAAAGTAGAGGGAAAAAAGCTAAAGATTTCCGTCCTTTTTGTACCATTCCTGTATGGTATAAATACACAGGCGCACAAATTCAACTGATTGTTTACATTCTATGTATGCTGAGATAGAAATACCCCCATTACAATGCTAAATTAATAGACGTGCATAAACTGTCATGCATGATCAATGCAGGCGTTAGTAAAGAAAAAAAAGGTTAGAATTTGCATATGTATTACCAGTCCATATATCCTTTACACATGTGCGAGCACAAGTTTTCTAAGAGAAAAAAAGCACAGCGTTCACTATTGAAGTCAACCTAAAAAGCCGCGATTAATTTAAAGTCGAGTAATTAACATTTCAGTAGAGATGGCAGACCTAGTGCCGACAATTAAATGTTGTACGAAATGTAGTTAGAGAGAGATATAGAGGGAGAAAGAATCATAAAAGCAGCTCGTGTGAATGCATTGTGTGGAGGAACAGACTGAAAGTAATATTCCTGGAGAAATGAGCCATAAACAATGTCCCGCACAGTTCATCCACTTTAACATGATTATGCATGCATGTATTTTTCGTAATGTACGATTACCGTGTAACTTGCCTCATTAAGAGGCGTATAAGCAATTTATTGAAATAACTCTCCGTAGGCTATAGAGCTTGAAAACTGTTAAGTGCATGCTGCCCATTTACCCCAGCATCTGTAATACGTTTTTTTAAACTGAAATCTTCCATTCAGTATTCCGTATATACTCTGAAGATAGGGGTGTAATTAGCCATAATTGCTATTGTTTATAGAAAGTGTATATTTTCATATTAATCTACTCACCTAGAATACCATTTTAGCAAGTATGTTTGACAGCACTGGTGAAAAAAACAATAGAAACCAATAGAGATTTCTATTGTTTTTTGGACACTTTATTGGTTTTAATTGTTTTCTATGGTTCCTGTATTTACTTCTATTGACTTCTATGGTTTGGCTGTATTGACTGAACAATAGAAAACCATAGAAAACAATTGAAACCAATAAAACCAATAGAAATGTTCTATTAATACCAATAGAAAACAACGTTCTAAATAACAATAGAAAACAACGTTGCAAATAACAATAGAAAACAATAGAAAACAACGTTCCAAATAACAATAGAAATCTCTATTGTTTTTTTTACCAGGGCTAGTAATGATATTCAAGGCTAGAGATTATGTTCATTCATACCTCTAAAGTTCACTAAACTACGGTTAATCGACCACATGATCATGTTATACCTTTAGGTCCTTCTTATACGATCACCTGATGGAGATTCGGCGGGATATTACTTTGCATTGAGAACAACATACGTGTCCCGCTGCGGTAATCGCACGCACCTGTGCAGACCTCAATACAAAATAACATCCGGCTAAATACCCAGTGAAATTTAATTTTTAAAAAAACTTATCTCAGGATTTTTGTTTGATCTTTGTTTGATTTTTTTATTATTCAAAAACAATTTATTACAAATTCATAAAGATTGTTAAACGTATCTTTTTTTGTAAATTTCATTGTTTGCACTTTTAAATTACATGTCGTTCAATTAGAAAATACATTGCTTTGGTAAATTTCAGTTTAACATTAAGACGAACAACCGTCATTTTATAGTTATAATTATTTATTCTTTTAATTACACGCATTTAACGAACTTAACAATTTGATAACCGTTCATGATTTGTATATCTGTTTAAGGTCGCTTTAACCATGCATGTTTTGAAAATTCCATATGTAATACAAAAATAAAATTAGTAATTCAGTTAAAAACAAATTAAACACCTGAGTCAGTGCAAGTGATACAGTCTATACATTCATGTATTTTTGATATAAATTTAAAGAAAAATTAAAGATGAAAACAACCTGCCATTTCTGTTGTGGAAACATTAATTTTTTAAACCCTTTACAACACGCCGAATAACTTAAAAATGAATACATTAATGGATCTCTCAGCATCCCTAGAAAGTGATGATCTGACAAGAGTACAAATTTCTTGAATCAATTACCATAGAAATCGATAAGCTCTTAAGGTTCCTTATATGCCAAGAAACAAACTTAGGAGCATTAAGATTCAGTTAAAGAAAAATATTCTCCAATGCTAATTGTGTTATAGTGCCATTAACAGATACAGATGTTGCATGTTTAATCCACAAATATCAAAAAATCATTTGATTAGTTACAACTTTTGGCACTCAGCTTATTACGAAATAAATACATCTCTAAATTGTATCCTTAAGCAATATGTACATGAATTTTCGTTCATCTATATTAATGCAATTCCCAGGATTTAAAACAGATTGCAATATGATGTTTAATGCACATTTAACTATGAATTTTGTATGGTTCTGTAGTGAATTTTTTAGAAAAATATTAAATTCATTGATTTCATTTCATATCAATGGTCGATTTTTTATGTATTTTTGTTTAAATCTACTCTTATTTCTTTTAAAGGAAATTATTCAAAATGTGGGAGATACGTACTTGACGGAAAATACAATGAACCTGAGTTTTACTAGGAAAACATTATTTTAGAAAGTTGTAAACATTAACACTAATGATTATTTACACAAGATGCAAAATATTGCTATACGAAATACCAACACATTTTCTATAGTTTTGTGTGTTGATGGGCAGGGCAGTAAAAGCCAGCGCTTGTTTTGAACGTCCAAGATTTAATGAATCCAGCGTCTCGTGATGATCTAATTGTTTCTGCTCCAAATCTTTAGAAGGGAAAGAAAATTATTTCACAGCTCTCAAGCAATGATGCAGTGTGCTAAGGAGCACAGGGAACATTTTTATATCCAGACCTCAGATCTAATTACAATAATGAGAAAATGACAAAACGTTGGCGGTTCCATTCTACAAATGGCAACAATGGATATTAAATTTCCGTTTGCAAGTGAATTAAGCGGTTGGTGTGGGTACATGGATGAAATGTGGTTTAATCTGGCGGCTTATCATGTACTGCTAAAATGCCTGGCTTATATTGTAGGTAAGCATTCGGGCCTAAAGTTAAATAGTTTTGCGCCAATGTTTTCATTTTGCTACGTTGAAAATGGGACATGTTATGAACATTAGATTATTATTTACAAATATTTCCAGTAATGGGATTTAGAAAGGCAGGACTACATTATGTAGCTGTATGTGTCTGTTCTAAAAGAATATAGACATATTTCAGACTTCCATGATATGGCATTAGCTAGGATTAGCTAGTTCAAAATACTTGCATATAAATTAATTTGTAAAATACTTTCAGAAGTTGAACACGAAATTTTTTAAAAATAATGATTACATGCATTTACCGTAAATTGTGAAAACATTATTTGTTGATTGAATAACGACTGGTAAAATGCAAAGTTTATACAGTGAAAACTCAAATGTTCAAAAAAGCACAAAAATGTTGCGCACACAAAATGTGTAAAATACCTTTTTTATATGCAATATAACACATTTGGACTGTTAACATGCACATATACATCACATATTACATTCTACTGTGTGTTTTGAAAACACCATACTGTGCAAAATAACATACTGCTGAAATTTATCACAAATTGCTGTGTATTATATCAAAAATTACACGACAATGCACATTTTGAGTTTTCAGTGATTCACCTAAATTCTCACGAAAATGTATTCGAAATTACCAGAGAGTCATTTTGGTAAGGATTCCAACAGACATTAGTTTTTTACTTTAGCTTGTGATCATGTTGTAATGGGCATGGGTATTGGTAAGGACCGGTGACTAAAAAATATTAGACAACCATAGAACATGTATACAGTGTATTTACCAGGAATTTCAAACACATTCATCTCATTCCACGTGCTAAATCATGCATTATAATTGCGAGAATACTATAGAATACTATAAGAATTGTACACCATCTTTCAAGACAGTATTAATAACATCCAGAAAATTCATAACAAAATAATTAAGACGAATCTAAAGTTCTTAAAAGAAAGGGAACCTATTTATTTTCCAATTAGTATAATTGGGATAGTAAATGTCAAAGTTATTATGAATGTAAAATATTCAGAAAAAGCAAACAATTATTTTAAATTAATCTCGTTTACATCTATAAAAGCAATTACGGTATAAAAACTTTGATCATCATAAGTAAAGGAATGCTTAAATTAATTTATGATATTGAAAATCATAACTTTATTAATAAGAATTTCGTTGCTAGATTTTAGGCACATTAACCATAAAATCAGAAACCAATTTTTAATGCTTAAAACCAATTACTTGCCTTCATATAGCTATTAATTGCATGTGACATTTCAAAAGACTGTAATCGTAGCATGCGGCGGTATTAAAAATAGCGTATATGAGTGGGATGTAAATAAATTTTGATCCTCGAGTTTCCCATATGAATCAATACATAAATTCTCTCAAGCCACACTGAAAAAAAAATTCGCAAGGTTGACTCCACCAGGGTGTCCTGTAAATTTGCGGAAAAAATATAAACATATTTCCAGATTTACAAGGATTCTTTACATTTCAAGGACCCTCCGCATGAATTTATTTTCAAATAGAGTGAGTAATTTGTACAGATAATTTTTACAAAATTGTTTTCTTTTATACAAAGTATTTCCTATTAACAGAAATTTCCCGAAGTGGCCAGGAAATTCCAACTTATAAGGGCGTTCAACACGAATTTCAAGCATAATCTCCAATTTTTCCAGGTGATAAAAAATCAAGCACATTTCCCGATTTTCAAAGCTCACCACTATACTAGACACTTATTCTAAATATGTTGTAGAATATGAATTACTACAAGTAAATTCATTTGGAGAAATATATCCCTAATAATTTAAATTCCGTGCATATGTAAATGTAATTTATAGTTGCAGATTGGTTTAAAAACATAATTAGAAAATAGAAAATTAATTTAGATATTAATGTTTCCAAAATACTTCGCACAACTATGGACATATACCGTTGTAAAATACATTCACGACAAACATTTTTCTATTATAGAATATTTAGGAGATCACAACTTGCAACAAATATTCGCCAATAAATTATATCCAAGTCACAAGTTAAAATCTTATTACACCGAGTTAAATACGAAATTATCCCAGCTTTACATCTGCTTTTCAATATATAACAGGACATAAAAATGTATCTAATCATGTACGTGGAAATGCTGAATACCATTTTACACCACATTTCATCCATAATGGCAAAATATATGTGCGTTAAATCCAGACAATTTTCTCATGAGGACCAATAAGACGTCAGATATTCATGTCAACTTAAGTGATACATGAGCAAAAAGTCCATCATATATTTACAAATCACGAAACCCATTTGCATTCAAATCAAACCCTTCAAAAATGTCAAAGCAACTTTAAGCTAATGTATGCAGAGCGGGCATTCATATCCATACAACTTTCTTCATATTTGAGGCAGTACAACACCGCGTAGACTCGTAGACAAAACGTGCCTAGAAAGCACATTTTCAAGAAAATGACAAGTACGTATGTACATCCAATAAGAGAATTAGTTACCAATGGCAATATGAAAGATGTAACAAAGCCTCATTGAATAGAAATGGCCGTTTGATGGAAGAGAATGGCAAGCCAGGGCTTTACGTAGGCCGCAAAAGCTTCAGGCTGCACGCTTGCCATGCATAAAACATTAAAAATTGATTTCCCACCTGTAACGGACGTGGCCCACCCGTGGGCGAACGTGTTCACCAAGCAGCTAACGACGAATAGAACACACCACAGTTTTAACAGGCCATTAGTGAGCCGGCCCCAAGAATCAGCTCGGCCTACGAGGGTCGCCATGGTCCTTAAATGTCGCTAATGACAGCCGTGCACGTCCACTAAAACTCGTGCCAAGTTCGTGTCAAAGATCTGGATCAGCAATACGGCCAAACAACATCGCCGAAGCATCCCAGATTAGTATTTATTTTTTTAAACCAGAAAATTATCCAATGAAATCTGGAAGTTGGGCAGGCGGAATCAACGCACTTGGCGGCTTGGGGCTCTTCCAGCACCGGTCAGCACAGTAGTTATCAATGTGTTTAACAGACCAGATCAAGTTGAGCAAGGGACGGGGAAGCAAAGCACGAAGCACAACATCACAATCCAAGAAAAGTCCGTCACAATTTCTGTATTTCCAACTGAAAACGCGAACCTCTTAAAGGCAGAGTCAGTGTCGCCATCGCCAACAAATTGTTCCCGAGCGTAGCAGAAAACGCCCGCGGCAGGTCCGAGCCGGAGACACCGCTAGTTCTGGAAGCGTTCCTCCCGATGCTGCGTCGGTAGCAGGATGCTCCTTGATGCAGGCGTACGAAGCAAGAACGAGAAAGAGGGCATGCAGCTACTGACACCCGCTGGCAAAGACTGGCTATAGCGCGCAGAAGCGCTATGATGGGGGAAGGACGCTCCGCGTGGGAGCTACAGAACGGATTGATGCCGTGCAGCTTCCGAGCGAGGCTGCTAGAGGCACGCCTCGCCGCATCGCCATAGCTGCCGAATAGAACAGGGCGTTTGGAGAGTGGAACGCATGCACTTACGTGTCTTTGTACCTTTCAATGGTGTGGGCAGTCAGGTTGCGACCTGTATCACGATGATGCAGTGATTGACAGCATCGTTGTTATACTTCACCATTTGGTACTATGTCCAGAGTGGAAAACATATTGGCTCTTATTGTGTTAGTCGTCGTATTCTAATACAGTGGAACCCCGATTCTACGTTTCTCATAGGACCAGCGGTAAAAAAACGTACGAAACGGGAAAACGTTAAA
>JAQGAE010002864.1:0-16329 GCA_034696685.1 Julus scandinavius | reverse complement strand
TCTTTTGGTTTGGCTGGAATTGTGTTTTAAAATTTCACCCATTGAAAGTGATAGGGTTGTGATTCACCTTAAAAAATCTGGCTGCCCTCTGCTGGATAATTTCGATATCCTGAATTTGAACTATCCTTTGAAAATTCCAAATAGCAGCACAGTATTCCAACATAGGGCGAACCAGAGTTGTGTAGCTGGTTTCCTTAATATTTTTCACACATACTCGAAATACATGCACGTTGTACAAATCTGAGAAGTTGGTTCGCTGTTCCAGTAATCTGTGTTAAATAATAAATCTATAAGATAAGTTATCAGTAATATAAACTCCCTTGTGGAAAAGTGCTTATAGTCAATTCGATTCAACGCATTTCCCCATATTTGTACCTTTCCTTAATGATTCGTAGTTAGTGGATATAACTCCCAAATGTTTCACACATGTCTGGGATGTGACAATATTTAGGGTAATACCCTGTATTTTGTAATATGGAACTAATATTTCCATTTTAGAAGAAATCGTCATCACCAAACACTTTCCTTATTAAGTTTAAACTGTCAAGCCCTGCACCAATATTGAAAATATTGCCTTTCTGTAAATAAGTTTTGAATTTTAATGTTGTTATTGCCTTAGCAACTAACAACTTTTGTACATGCGATCCACAAAAGTATCTGGGATGTTTTTCCCGCAAGTCTCAAGTTTCTTTAATAATCTACGACGAGGGACGGTATCAAAGGCTTTAAGAGAAGTCAATGAAAATTTCATTAAACTTCCTTCCTCGAGCACAAAAATACGTTTTCCAATATGTATTTCATCATGTTATGCCACCATATATCGTATAACATTTCTATCATAGAAAATTGACTGAAACTGTCTGTTTGCCATCTTCGATGTATATATGTAGATTAAGTCTCAGAATTGAAAATCTGTGAAAAATTAAATTCAATTTTTTTTGTATCAAAGGCAGCGTTAAATCAGTACGTTCACAATGACTGTTTCAACTTTTGCAACGGAATGAATGGAGATTTAATTTTGCTTGGAAGCCCTATATTATCATTCTTCTTTTTTTAGCTCAAAATTCCTCAGATTTCCAGCAGCACGTTGAGGGCAAAGACCCGAAATTCAGACTTACATAGATCGCATTAATTACAAGCTCGTATCTTTAGGCAAGCTTGGGGCAAGGGAGAAAAATTTAGCAGCAGACACGATATCGCTATTGTAATTCGCCAAAAATTGAAAATCCCCGAAGAATGCAATGTCGTGAAAAGCCAAAAAGTAATTTTCTTTCCTCAAGTAAAATCCGATGGCAGTTTGCTGTTTTCAGGGTTTTATCGGCCAAAGTCGAAGTAATAATTAAGTGATTTTCGGTGTAAAACATGCATTGAGTTTTGTCTGAGAACGTTTCTTTGGCTTTTGTCAACTTGCCGATAAGTGTGAAAACCTCGTAGGATATTAACGAAAATTGGGACAATATGGTTGCATTTGCAAAGGGCTCTTGGGGGCAGAAAACCGAGACAGAGATGGATTCGCAGTTTTCAACGCCAAAAGCTACAAATGCGACAAAACTGCAGATTTTTTTTCGTTAGCTTTTGTCTATTTTTTTTTTTTTTTTTTTTTTTTTTTAAATGTTTTGCCTGTGTTTTTGGTATCGCCCAATATGGTTGCAGCATTGCTTATGGCGCACTGCAGTGCAGACGATTTAAATGAGATTCAGTTTTTGGGAAAATTACCGCAGAAATAACAGCCGTTTTCCAGCCTTGCCCAGATACCAATCTAGAGAGGAAAACGCTAGCACAAAAGCCCTGAAAAGTAAAAAAATATCGCGAAAATTCGTTTAATTCTTCATTCCCTCGAGGTTTTTGTCGGTTTTGTATTTGTCTTTTCCCCTACAACAACTAAACAGAAGTATCTTTGAAATATGAACGATTTCAGCAAATCGTACTGAGTGGATTTTTCGTTTGATAGAAAAATGCATTTAGTGATTGAATCAAAAGTACCTTTGCACCTTGTTAGGATCTTTCCCAGTTAAAAAAATTATCTAGGACCAAACTAGAAATTGTTATGATTATGGCTATATAAGCAGAATATTTGTGATACTGCACATGGAAAACATGGACATGCATTATACTTAATTACTTTTCCATGTATATACCTATATACAAGTCTGAAATGTTGAATATATGGTGGTGATCCATTCAACCGTCCAACTTTTACAATGTCTTTTAAAGTTTCAATTTTTCTTAAATACCATGCTTAAGATGGCAAACATCATCTAAAGCTTAATTCCATCTCATTTCGGTTGGTTCATTAAATCATTTTCCAGATCCGGATTTACTTTCATAATACTAAGGATGAAGCCGTCAGCTTTTCCTAATGTATCTCCGGCTTTTCGAGTATTTTATCATGAGTTGTTTCTGAAAGTACTTCTCTCTACAAGTACAGCCTAGAAGAAATATTAAAATAATTGTCTTAATTCCTCGCAATTCCATCGTCCGAAACTCCGTATCTCGACGTGGGTTCATTAAATGCGCATACTCATTAATGGCTTCCCTGTGGTAAAGCCCATTAAATGTCTTCTGATTGCACGGACTAATTATTTCTACGAGATTCTTGCTTTGTTTTCGAGTGCTCTTTCCTCTTGCTACAGCTGTTAATCATTTCGAAGTTTATGTCTATATAAGTCCGTGTCTTATTCCCAATTTCCTAATGTAGTGCAATTCGGGAAGGCTCTTCTTGTAATCCTACTTCCAAAATTAATAATATGTAATATATCTACGTAAAAAATATATATAGACACAACGTATGAAATAATACAGGACAACTGAGAACTTGTCATATATTGTTGGTAGATGACAAATTGGACAGGGTGCCATCAGTATCTTAACATAACAATCAGCAAATAATAAGTTTGCTAAATAATAAATAAATATTATTTTTATAAGTGATATTTTAGTATTAACTAGACTGCTCGCAGCTTTTTTTTTTTTGAAAATGTCTGTAGCAAGTCTATGAAATCATATAAATATACGTATGTGTATCAAAACTTATGTTTGAAATTACTTTTATAGCTTGGAGATGTTTACATGTTTGCAACATTTGTCAATAATTAAAGTTGAATATAATTCAACATTTTGGACTGTCTATCTATATTATGACAATCCTTCATATCTTCAGATTCTCTGATAGTACCGTAGTATAATTCACAGCAAATAATTTTTGTTTCAGCGTTTATTTCGGTTTCCTTGCACATTATATAGTATAACGTATTGATTTTTCTGAGATATAGATAAACGTTCATCTTTAATAATCATCTGTAGAAACTTCTCCGGATTCAAGAATTTTTCGCTTTTTTTTAGCACAAAATGAAATTAATTTCGTTTCAATTAGTTTTCACTTATGAGTTTCTTCCCATGTTATCGGGGTGTTATCCTCGTCGCCAATCTTGACGTTTTCGCAGTTGGTTTGATTAATTCCGGTCGAGCCTTATGAAGCTTTTGCTTTTTAATTGCTGCTTCTTATCTACTTCTCTCTCCCTCCTTTTCTATCTGTGGTATTTGCCATTTCTACATGTATTTATTATCTTCAGCCTGGTTTTCCGATGAAAACTCGATAATATTATATATAGACCTCGATTTTGAAACTGGAAATTCAAACGATTTACTCGATGGTTTTCACAAGATTTTAATTCAAAACTATGAAGAAAAGTAGAAATACATTCTCGTTTTACACGGATTATAAAGATTTGCAGAGATTCCTCTTTATGAACTGTAGGTAATTTTTCTTATGTAAATATTTTTTTTGCATCTATCGTTCGGTTTAGGATATTTAAAATAAAAGGCATCTTTATTATTATACTGAATTTTACATTAATTTGCACTAAATTTGGATAACGCAGTATGTTACACGTGCTGTTTGAAAAGATGAATTTACAAGATTTTAATATAAAAGTATGAAGAAAAGTAGCAATACTTGTATTCTCGTTTTACACGGAATATAAGGATTTGTGGGGATTCCTCTTTAATATGTACAGTAGTTAATTTTTCTTATGTCAATATTTTGGTTGCATCCATCGTTCGGTTTTGGATATTTAAAATGAAAGGCATCTTTATCAAAATTTGTACTAAATTTTGATAACACAGAATGTTACACGTGCTATTCAGAAAGATGAATCCACTATATTTTATAAGGATTTATAACGATTTCCCTTGGTATGATGTTAATTTTCTCATGTAAATATTAGCTGTCGCCTAGCATTCAGTATTAACCTGGATGAAGGAATATACGATCTATGTTCTAATACGGTCTTTTGCAACAATTTCCCTTTGAATGGAACCAGTCCCCCATTTTTCATATGCAATGTATCCTACCTTCCACTGCGTAAAAACACAATTGGGTGTAGTGATATAAGATTCCCGTATCTGGCACTCCTATATATATATAGACATGTACTACTGCTAATGCTAGTGTAAATTTCGCCACACCCACAGCCAAACAATTTTTCTCCAGTTACTTTTTTTTGCCATAAATATGTCTTCGTCAAACAAAAGCCACGTGCAACCCCGCCTAAAATGTAACCCTGGTTTATTCGTTCCTAAATTAATTACCTTCCAATGTCTCATCGAATGCATCGACGCAGCCCTTGTTTACGAATTTTTCCCTTAGCTCGTAATTTTTGCAATAAAATTTTACGCCTGTTTGCATTTGCTTATCACACTCCCGAGTTACTCTAGTCTATTAGATTTTCTTGTTGTGGGGTTCATGTTTTTGGGATGTTTTCTCCTAATTTGTTTTTTAGAAAATATTAATACTGAATATACTATAACAACGCCCCAGGGAAGGATTATGCATAAGGCTTATTAGACTGAAGTCTAGGATCAAGACCCCCCAGCATATCATGTCATATTCCCTGGGCAGCAAAACTAAGTATTCTAAATGTGTACTATACAATAATAAAGATATGCAACAAATTTCGAAAAATTCCTGAAAATCACTGTCATGATGAATGTCATGTCAGCTGACTTTGATCTTCTATGCCAGTGTTTTTCAATCTGCTCAAGGCACATTAAAATTGATGCTGGAATTGTCAAGGTACACCATACGATTTTATATTCTCCAACGAAATAATGGAAAATGAAATTTTGAATAAAATGGTCAGCTCTTTGATGGAAAATTCCTTCCATCAATTATTTGTAATGATTTTGACTTTTGATTTTTCCTCTGGTATTTCCCTTCATCTCTTAGATATTTGAGGTCATTGAGTTTAATGTACGCTTATAACTCATCATTAGCAATTAATCCTCAGCATCATGCGTTATATTAATTACACAGTGAGAGTACATGATGAAGCCGCCGTGTAATTGACCAAGGTTACAGGATTGAGAAAATGTAGGACGATCTTGGTACAATGGACCAGAAAGAAAAGCAAGAAATATCAGAGGCTAGCATTGGAAATAGGATATACTACTTAATTTCCGAGAACAAATGTAATTCGCTTTTACTTCAAATTGGTTGGAAATGAATCCTTCGAGATGAGGAAATATATTTGATGAATTCGTACAAGTGTTTGCGTTCCATGCTAAAGATGACTGGCTAAAATCAATGTGAAATATTTTAAAGCAAAGGATAATGTTCTTAAAAACCATCATCTTTAATTGTATCCACCATCTTTAATTTGAAAACCATCATATGTGTGTTTCAATGTACTTAAACTTGTAATAAGTTTCCGTCCAGTTAGCAGAAGTGGGAAGATGAAGTAGTTTAAATGGTCCAAAACCTTATTGCACAACACTTGCACAATGAAATATAACTTTCATGAATTGTCTAATTAGTTCCTTTTTATAAAATATAAACACAACAGTTTTGCACATCCTTAGAAATAAATAAAAAAAATACACAGTACCAGTGTAAGTACACTCATTTACAGTGTATGTGTTTCTAATGTTAGTATAATCTAATGTATTTTCTAATGTTATTTTAGATTTTTTTTAATGTTTGTTTCAGCTGAATATTAAACATATTTCAGATACTATGATATTTCCCTGGTTTTGGTCATGTTCTTATATCGAAATTGGAAGAAACAGATGAAATTTCCCTTTATTATTTTGAGATTGTAGCAGAAGTTATTAAAAATGTACATGATTCACTGGATTTAAAAACTCGAAAAACTAAGATTTCAAAACGTAATATTATTGCATATTTACAAACCAGCTGTTTTTTTATGATATTTGCATTTTATTTTAGCCATTATACATTTAAATTGTATTTATTGAAATAATCTGTTTGATTAATAATATTTAATTTATATGTGTTATAAAATACGAATACATTTTTTAATGAGGTTGGTATAACTTCCAAAATGTCTTTAAAAAACTGTAATGCAAATACGAAGCACAATTTTATTCCACTTAAAATTATCTATATATTAATCCTTTATATTATGATATTTTGATATTGATATTAATTACTGTGTGTCATTTTTATGCTTTTTGTGTTTTGTTACGAAAAATCTTGTAAGTCAATATAGACAATCCTCTAAATGGCACCTAAAAATATCACTGTGTTAGATTGTCATAAAATTATAAATGTAAGTTCATTTATTTCAACATTTGCATTGTTATGATATGTAATCTCAACAAATATTTTTTTTGCACTCACAGCGTACATTTGGAAACAACCATTTTCACTACTTTGTGTTTAAAAGTACATCGTCCATTTGGCATAAATTGCACTTATTTTTAATAAATATAAACGTTCGCAACATTGTTCACGGTTTGATCCTCGAAATGAAACGTGGAAAATCGCTGTTAGCTTTTCCATCCAATGGTTTCGTATAAATCTCTGCTTGATGGAGTCTATTCTCATCTATTTTTCTCTCTTTTTCTCTTCTACCTTGGTAACGTAAACGTGTCATTTTTCTTTATTGCTGCAATTTATTTACAATAAGAAATAAAGCTACGAGCGTATAAACGCGCAAATCCATATTTCTATGCAGTTTTGTTTCAAAGAAACACAATTCAAAATACTTCTTTAGTTTTTGTATATGAAGAAAGCCTTTTTTTCTCGATATTAGACGTCCATCTAAGCTTGTTAAGCTTGGTGCAATTTGGACATTCTTGAATGCTGCCATTGCATCTATTTTTATCTTATAGGCATTTTATTTTTTTTTTCAAAATCCTCAAGTTGTTTTTAGTGTATAAGCTTTTGCACAATCTTATGCACATTATATACACATCCATGTCATGATATAGTTTGGGAAACATATATAAGAAGTTTAATTTTAGGTTTTTAATAGACTTAGCAATGTGTTTAAATGAGTATTCATTTAAACTGAAATATTTCAGTTTAATTAGCTTCAGCATTCATTTAATATTTATTTAATATATTTGTTTATTATCATATTATTCATTTAAATATTGTACATTTGCTATTTCGTGACCATGCCACTTTCGCCATTACTTAGTAATGATGCACTAACTTATGATATGAATATTACAAAACTAAATGTGTGAACAGAACAGAATGTATTTTTGTAATATTAATTATAAAATACTACTAAGTCGCCATATTTTACAGTACATGTACTATATTATAGGATGGATACATTATACAATGCGTATAGTGCACATTGTCACCCTCTATGGGCCCATGTTGCTTTCAGGCAACACACCAGTTACAAAATTGTATAGGACAAGCTATTGCATTTCTGTTAATGAAAATATCACAGTTGGTTTCAGGAAACAATTAGCTTTAAATTGGCTATGGCACTTTTATCTTAGGATTTCTATGCATTTCTTGAAAAATGTCTGAACAATGCTTGATTTTTGAAAAAAAAAAATCCTTCTGCAGTTCATGCTAAAATAGTCAAATACAAAAATTCTTCTTGTTTGTGAGCTACTTTTTTGTAATTTCCAAGTATAATATTGATTCTGCGCAACAGATATGGTTGAAATCTGGTTAGAATGATCCTACATTACTATTTACAAAAGTATTCCAAAGTGTTTGTACCCTGAAAGAAACATCAGTCAATGAAGAAAAACTTTCAAAACATTGTAAACATCGCCATAATTGCAATATTGACTTGTTTATAGTTCTAAGTGCATTTTTTATATAGTTTAATGATTATTATACTACAAAAATTTACCCAAACACATTTTTCACACATATTTCACACAAAATTTGTAGTCAGCCTTAAATGCAATGACCAATGTTGCCTGGAAGCAACAAATCCAAAAAATTTAAAAAATAATCATTTTTAAAGATTTATATACTGTATAAGCCTTCTAGAATAAAATAAGATCAAAAAAATTTGTATGCATTATTTAAAAGCCGGTCCATAGAGGGATTTATTGCACATATGCACGTTGTCATATAGTGTACACTATACACGTAATGCACAGTATACTGTGTACTGTAATTGAATTTAAAATTATTTTGAAACACGAGTCTTGATGGCGTGTCTTTAGTCAAAATAGGAATCATGATCTTTTAAGATTCAGCAAGCAACTTTGCAGGTTTAGCCCATTTAAGACCACCACCGCAGTACTTTCCAGCATTGTGTTGTCATTTCCAAATTCAAAAAAAGTGATGAAGAATGACATAAACAATAGGAAACGGCATCCCGAGTAAAACAGCGCAAATATAAAAGTACAGTAAATAAAAACATGAAAAATGTCACCCCAGGCAACGTCCTCAGCGGTCATTTTACATCGGAAATCTCGCTGTTTTTTTGTTGTGTGTGTTTTTGAAGGAGGAAAAGTGAGTGCACTATAAGCCACTTTTGGCAATGCGTTTGTTACCCTATGGCAATTTCTTGTCATATAAAATATGATTTGGTTTAGGGAATCTCCACATTCTCGACGAATGTCACTTTGAATTTGGGCATTTCATGTGGGATCGCAGCATTTGTTTGACTTAAGCATACTCACGATGCACTTACGAGGATTCTGACCAGTGTCCTATAATGGCAGAAACACTCCATTGGAGCAGTCATATAACTGTATTTATAACCTTTATTCCTCAAAAGAGGATTTTGTATCTTGTAAGAGACGGCTTGCACTTTAATACCTTACATGAAATTCGCCATCATTCCTGGAAAAAAGCAATCCCTGATTGTGGCATCAATTTCCAACATTTGGGCAGCTATGTTTTGCAAGATTTGTATATTCACAGCGGATTGTCCACATTTTGTTGTTGTCAACTTTTATAGTTTCCTTGTTCTGTATTTATTTCCCCATTATGGTCAAGCACGATTTTGATCGTTTAAAAAAGTGTCTGTTTTACAGTGTCGTAAATTCTGTATGTTAAATGTGTACAAAACTGAAGTTTTTTGTGATTTTTTTACCCCTAAATGCCTAATTTAAGAGGTCATCGACCGAATGGATCACATACGCTCATGGCCGTAGTTTTGATGATCATCATCATCATCTTATATGTACATAGTCATAATAGAAATTAAGTACTTATGGAAATATGTACTCCCATATGTCGAATTATGGAATTTCACGTATACATTAATGTCCAAATACAATTAGTACTGGTATTTATATTTTTCAACCTGGGGCTTGGCCAAATTAACGCCTGTCAGTTGAATGGGCATTTCACTTTAGGGAAATTTCCGTATGTCATGGTGCATTTGGGTTATTCGGGTCTCGTTTGATATTCAGGCGGTTGAGTATTTTATTTTCTCGTCTTTCTTTCGTCCTTTGACCGAATTTTTTAGTAATAGCATTGAGTTAAGCCTAAGCTTGTTCTTCGTCCGTAATTCAAATTGATGGAAGTCCATTTTTTCGATTCGCTGCTCATAAATAAGAGCGTTTGGTCACCTTGTTGGTCATTTGGACAATTGAGGCCACTGGCTCGTGTTTATGCAAAAAAAAAAGCGGACACTTTCGTGCTTCACTTACCAAAATAATCTTTTCCAATTCCGTTGCATGGTTAGGGCTCAAGTTAGTTTTTTACCCAAGGAACATCGTATTGTTTTAAAGAAATTTCAATTCTGAAAATTTCAGGCACCCGTCTGACTGCCAATTTCACGACATTTTTTTTCCATGTTTTTCTGGTTAACGGAAATTTCCTGACCTCGAATGAAAATTCCAGCATACAATTGGTGCTTAACACAAATTTAGACATAATACCCGACTTTCCTAAAATTTTTAAAATTAAAGTATACATTTGGAACTTTTCTCTTTCACTGGACTTTAAAACTCAATTAAACAGAAAGTCCAAAAACTGAAAAATATGATCATTTGTGGACGTCTATAATGGATTTCTCCCCCGTCCACATGGTGTCCAGATACCAGCAGACGTCCCCCTACCCCCTCTTGTGGACGTCCTTTTTGAATGGCCCCTATGACCTTATTAAGTCGATATAGTATAATATAGAACAAAACATGGACTGATAATTTCACAAAGTGGTAAAATGGGACATACATACTCTACATTGCATATTAAATTACAGAGATTAGTAACATATATAGACAATATGGACATACACATGTACTTGGATGTATATAGCTATATTTAATTTTTTCACCTGTTTTTATTGTATGTATAAAAAGTTTGTAGTATATTCTTGCAAAGTCATAGTATTTTTGCCGGTCATTCCCAAATTTGAACTAAAAATTGGATGTAAATTCATACGAAAAGCTAACGAAATTTGTCTAAAAGAGTTTTATCTTCATCGTGGATTGCGTAAAAAATGGCAGCTGGACACGAGTGGACTTTAAACGTCCAGATACTGAAGGTGTTACTAAAGGAAAACCATTAAATCCACTCTGTAGTGCGAGAAGGTTTTGGATCTTTTGACCTTTAGCAAATCAACGGTCAATGGAGAAAAATGAAGCATGAAAGTGTCGCGACTTAAACTTAGCCGAGCGCAAATAGTGGACACTATTTTAAAACCATTTCCAAATAGACGTTACAGGGTGAACGAAACTAGTATTTTCTGTGTACAAGATATTTTCGAAAAATTACTGCACATTTGTTTTCAGGGAAAAAACATTTGCTGAATGGTCTTATTGTGGGATAAAATAAAAAATAAAAGCTTATGCCCAGAACCATTAAATCCACAAAGAAATTTGAGAAATTGCGTGTTTTGTCTTTTTGTCTTTTATTCATTTTGTTAATGCGGTTGTCAAAAAGTGATTTGTGTTTTTTTTTTTGGAAAATTTTGAAAGAATAGTTTGTTTTGGTGAAAAATCATACAATAGCATTGAAGGTAGACTAGCTATTAAGCAGAGTAATTTTTTTTGCATTGAATTAACCAAAAAGCATATTTTATTTAAATGCAATTTTTAAACAAAAAAATGTTTTTGATAAAGCTTTAGCTACATTCTATACGTCTGTTACTTGATAAAGTAAAATATTGCATTTTTTTTGGTAATTGATATATAAACTAATATTTTAAAGTACATTTTGGTAATTTAATTTTCAAAGTAATATTTCATGTTGAATATTTTTTTGTATAAAATGTTTTAAAATATGCCTTGATCGACGTAAGTGTACTTTAGATAATTCTCTTAAATATGCACAATATTCACAAAAATGTTTGAGCATTTTTTTCGTGTATTTTCTTTCTACAATCCATCTTAATCAGTTTGTGGGCTTTTGGTTTTTGTATCGGTATCAGTAGTTTATTCTTTTGGGAAATTAGTAAATTGCGTTGGGGTTTTTTCATTCTTGGAACAGAATTGATCTTAATCAAATTCTTTCCTATTGTTTATTATTAATATACTAGAACAAAATCTCGCTTATAGTGCATTGGTTAGCAACAAAAAGCATATTATCATGCAAGCTGAGTTTAACTGAAGTAGAAAACTTAAAATTTCCGTAAATTTCGGAAGTTTTAAGTCATATTTTTTATGGAATGCCATGTTGGCATCATAAAGATGAGACGAAAAGTTTGGGAACAAGTTTAGTTCAATAACAGTATTGAGAATGTATATATTTGTAATCCTGTTTTTTTAAAATAATCATAGATGATACATGGTTTTCTCTTATTATTGTGCATGTAATACATATTTGGTGAAAAAATTTCTTTTTTGTCAGTAGCTTACACAATTTTTTGTTTTATTAAAACTCTTTGTACAAGACAAAAGTATATTTCAATGAACATTGTTATAGACATGAAATTATTATATTTTACACTTTTATGATGAAAATAACGTCTTATACAGTATACAAAATAACATTACAACGTGAAATTTATCAAAACTTGTGCAACAGTGGTTGTTAGCTCCTTACAACTTTCGTTGTACATATCGGTCCCCTAGACCACAAACAAAACAATTCATGACATTTGAATTAAAATGATTCAATGATTTTTTGTCTCAAAGGAGCTACCAATCATAACTTCTAAAAAGAAATAAAAATTGGTTATGACAGATTATTCGATTTTTTAAGACTTTCCCCTCACCCATCCTAAAATCGATTTAAAGAAGAAAAAAAATCTAATTCGATACCTGAAAAATTGTAAGCAACCCTCTTGTGTATCGTTGTTTGCCCTCTTCTTCAGTTTACTGGGTGCCTCCTCGATTTTATATTTTTCACTTTTTTCTCCCCACAAACTACTTTTATTTCATCCATTTTTGTATTCAAGAACAATTTACGGTTGTAAATCACCGGTTATCTTTTCCGGACTCAGTCATATTTCACGTTGAGACTTTATGCTTTTTTACGTTTCCCTCCCACCTCCTTAAGGAATTATTGATAGCCCTATTTTTTATTTATATAAAAATCCCACTTCTCCGTGCAAAAGCCATTGTTTACTGCCAGTGCTATATATATATTTGCCCCCATTTTTCCCCAACCAACTGAAAACCCCTGCTTGAAACCCTCTTTTAATATGAAAACTGAAGTTTGGAACTGACGTCGTGTAACTAAATCATATTTTTTTATTTCAAATTTCTTTTTGGATATCCATAGCCAGTTAAGTTGTATATTTCTTCTGTCACAATTCATGCACCTGAAGCATCGCCTCTCTTAAAATATCTCAATTTTTCATCCATGTCTTAAACGTTTCTTACTTCCGAAGACAGCTGTTGGGTCTGAATGCGGTATTAAAACCTTGGGTTTGGAAAAGCGGTTTTTTTTTTCTTCCTACAAATAGAATGGATTTTCTTGAAAATGAACGCGTAGATATTTTAGTTGTTATTCAAGCATCAATAACACTGCACACATTACTTAAATATAAGCGTGTTATAAATCCACTTTTCACAAACAAATAAGTACCCCTTTACGTATTGCTGTATTTTCATATATGCTTTTTCATGTATGCTTTTATAGATATCTGAAAATATCAATAATTTTAAAGTTTCTTTAGGTAATTTACTCGGCATAGTGATACATGTTTTTTTTAAACACAATAAATTATATTTTAAATGAAATTCTGAAGTATCGTATATTACAAACATTGACATGACATATTTAGTATATTTTTTGGAATAAATGCTTAGGTCAATTACATCATCTTCTAATTTCAGCATGTTTTTACAATGCTAGAATACACATACATATATTGCATTGATTTTCACTATTGCGTTATGTCCAATTAATGTCTTCATTCAGTCTTGTTTCTGATAGTCAAAACTTGATACAAATAAGTTTGCTTTTGCATGTATTTGTTGTCATTATTTCTGATACCAATCAAAATTGAACAATTTTTTTTGAAAATGCATGATTTTTCAATATTTTGAGTTATTTTTATCATTCTGGCCGAAATTAGAAAAAACAATTACCTATTGGAACTATGCCTCCTTTGCAAATGTTTTTGTTGAGGTTTTTGATGTCAAAATTGGACAAAAATTCTTAAAAAATATCTGCTTTTGAATATATTTTGACAGCCTTTATCAATTCTTTAGCTTACAAGTTTATTTTTAAATTTTGGCTGAAAGCCTTACATGGAATTACAAAAATGATATGTCGGTAGTTCAGATGTTGGACCTAAACATAGCGTAAATAGGACAATTTTAGCGTGACAACATTTTCGTGGTTTTGATTTGAACCGCAGTATCTTTTCTCGTGCCCAGCCATCTGTTAAGGTAGTTAAGTTATTAACGTTGGTGTCTTTGTATGCATTTTTCCCCTTTGCTTTCCTCGTCGAATATGTCTGGCAGCTTGCCTTCTTTCTTAAAATATTTTTGGCAAAATTTTCAAATTCCTCTAATACTGTAAGAATTCGAAAGGGTCTACAGTAGCAAACACCCGCCGTTGCTATAATTAAACCAAGGGGTTTTTCCCCTTCTTTACACTGGCTTTGTTGTTGCTTATTTCACTAAATGCTGGTTGCGCCATTAACCGTGCCTTAATAATGCCATAAAGCGTCTTTGGCATGCAAAACAAAAGCCGAATAAGCAGCTGCAATTTTATAGCGACATTTCGGATTGAAACTCGATTTTAAACGTTGTTAAACAGCCGATAAAACTGCACTCAAAAATAAACGAAGCCTGTGAATCCCTGGCAACTAGCAAATCTTCAAGGTTTTCGTCAGGGAAACGTCCTCTGACATCAACTTACTCGGGTTCATTCCAATGAACAACTACAAATTGAACATGTTCTCTGCACATATATTGAACATGGTTCAAATATTATCAATGTCGAGAAAGTGGGAGCGCGTGTTTGACATGTTTTAATAGCTAGACAAGTTTTTTATACACTCGAGTGCAAAAAAATCGACTCATCTGCATGAATCAAGTAGAAATTTTTTTTCTCAGCAACCAAATGTCCGATTTTAAATCGGAAAAATGTGTTTCGTAGCCAATTTATTCCTCTTTATAATTCGCCTAATTTTCATAAAATTCCTGATGCATCCTTGAGGCGAAAAATGTTGAACTTAAAGCAACCCAAATTTGCATTATTTATGCCATATATATGGCATAAATAATGCAAAATCATTGTGGCTGTAAGTGTTTCTCAATACAATTTGATTATCAGAGCTTAATGAACACATATCCAGCCATAGTGTTAATTAACGGTTTCTCGATAAAATGTCCACTCCACTAGAAGTAGCCACACGAGTTGCAGGCTATACTCCAGAAAAATTCAACAGAACTCCTTTTCACACTAGGCGAATTATAAACAGGAATACATTGTCTACAAAACACATTTTTCCAATTTTAAATCAGACATTTGTTTGCTGAGAAAAACATATTTTTACTTGATTCATTCCTGATTCATTGCTTGATTTTTTTGCACTCAAGTGTATATGTTGTTGCTTCAAGCTGTCGATAATTTGACTTTTGTAAAACCTCATAAATAACATGTTCTGGACGTATTTTTGGCACGTTTGCTATAATGTTTTTTATTTGATGCTGCCATAATCTAAAATAAGTTTACTAAGAATTTGGCTTGAAGCAATGAGAACTTTGTATAAGCTCATGTTTTCCATGTCCTTATCATGTTCTCGAAATGTTTATAGGAAATGTTGCAGTTACAGAATACACATATGTATATACGAAATATTTTACTTCAAGCTATATGGGTATAATTCTGCATGAACACGTATACATAATAATGTTCTGACAAACATGATCAACTGGATGAACATGTCCCTTCCTCTAAGTATTTAAAATCTGGAGAAATTGCGGCGTCCTTAAATGCAAATGAAGAACATGTCCTTAGCATATTCTTTGAAAATAAGTTTATATTATGCGTGTTTTCTAAAAAATATGATGCTCAAAGTTGTGAATAATGTAACAAACTTGTTGGCAAGTACATTCGATAGAGATTTTCTGTAGGAAATCGGATTTATGGAAGGCAGAACTTGTGTTATTCATTGTTGATGGATTTGTTTTGAACAAATGTTCATAACATTTCTCCTCATTAAGATTCGCATAATCATTAACGAAAACATTCGTTCTTGCTCTTTATTGCATTTCAAGCAAGAATATTGCGGATGTTGAGCCTGCGGGATCTAAGATGGATGCCAGGCTATTTGTTTCTCTACCCATTGTTGACAGCCCCCTGTGTAGTTTTCTGACTTGTTTACACTGAAATTCCCCCTTTTGTTTTAACAATGCACTGCTGGGGTTTGTAAATAAACAAGTCCGCAATTTGCTTGTGATTGATGTCAACGGCATATTGCATCCGATGAGGTTATTGAGCGGCGAGAAGCAAATATTAGAGGAAAAATCCAGATGTTGCTCAAGTATTTTCAAATTGATATGCATGCATTTAGTTTATGAACATATCAAATCCGTCTTTCGCTATCATTGTTATTTGTGGTCCCTATAAACAAACTCTCATCATCGTGATACTTCAAATGTTACATGGATTCCCACACGGAAAAGAAATGCATTTCAAAATGCATATAGATTGAGACACTGAAATGCATTTCAAAATGTATTTTA
>JAQGAE010002863.1:0-16344 GCA_034696685.1 Julus scandinavius | reverse complement strand
GAAGCTCCTAATTCGGTTATATCAGCATAATTCTGTATATTTGCAAAAGTCAAAAGGCCCCTCTCTTTACAAACAGCTAGTTTTTGATTGGGGAAATAGAGGACAAAAATCTGTTCAAAACAAGTGGTTTTTCTTATTGTGAGTATCTAATTTACGTGAATGTGCTGTGTTAAGCCATGCACATTTTTCTCGCATATCCCCAAAAAGCCATTTTATGTGACTATATAAGAAAAGGTCCATTTAAGTATGAAAATGAAAATAAAAATTATTTATTTTCATCTTTCCCTTTTGCAAATAGCGAGAAAGCTAGCTTTCCATGACCTAAGGGAGAAATGAATTTTTTTTTCGTTACACGTGAAGTTCGTTTTTTCGTTATTTTTTTTTTTGTTATATTATAAAACAGCTAAGTATTTCTTTGCAACGCATTTCTAAAAATAGACATCCGAAAGAGAATTTTTATTTCTTTATCTAAAGGTCTATTTAGAAGCAATGGTTAAAATGAAGGTATTCTTGGCGACGCATAAATATATGATGACTGTGATCGATAGAATAAATATGAATGAATAAGAATCTTATAAAACTGACTGCTACGAAGAATATAAATAGCAAAAGTGGCTATAGAATAGGCGTAGTCACAAAGCCTTAGATGGAAATTCCTTTCAACTTGTATTTTGAATTGCATATATTGTAGCGATATGACATGAAAGATTTTCCGCATTTTCGAGTTATTTTTTTACAGAATACTTCGTGTTGCTGGTTGTTCAAAAGTCGTCTAGATCATAACAAGATTCAAAGCGGATCTTGGGAAATCGATAAAAATATGCACGCATATAAAGTTCTAAAGCAAACACCACACGCGCAGCATTATTTATTCATTTATTGCAGAATACTTTTCCAAAAAGTGTTTCGTTAGAAAATACACCGAAAGTGTTAATAATTTGCATATACAAAGAAATTGGAATTTTTCGAATTATGGAGATTATTTCATGATGCGTTGTATTCTTGTGTAAAATATACATGTTACTAAAGCGCAGTTGAGTTGTGGCAATAGGAAACATTTTCACCATTTCTGCAAACATAATTACTATTTCCTTAATATTAATTTCGGAGATGATTTGTTTAGCATTGCCAACTTGTTTAAAGTGTACCCATTGCAGTTATTAATCATAGCCAAACTCGAATTATTTAGTTAACAAAAAATAAGTAAAATTGTGTCCATTAAATTTTTTTAGGATATTTTGAAGTAGAGGAGAGTGGAATGGGACATTTTCACCTTTTTTATTTTAAAAAGCATTCACAAACCATAAAATATAACAAAGTTGTGCACAGTGTTGAAAATATTTTCTTATTACTAAAATAAAAATATCTTTGAGATACAAGGGATTGCATCATACTAATTTAAGATTTTAGTTATTTGCAATAATAAGAACACAGTTATTCAAAATAAATACCTTTTATAAAGATTTTTTATTAAACCTAACAAACAACTACTAGTGACTAACATCAATGCAAAATTTATAGATTTCCTGTAATCGTGACCTTTCTTCACTCAGCTTAATATTTAAACCTACATATATCATTGAGTTCATTATAAAATGACTTTTATACAGACGACTCTCAGATGATGACTTTAACAGTCCCATTCCTCCAGCACTGTTGTGTCCCAAAACTCCTACCACTAAGTATTTGTCTCAAACACATCATAGGATTAAAAGGAGCTGGCATATTGCTAGTAAACATCTAATAATATCATAACCACCTTAACTGGTATTAATGTACTTAATATGAAAACATCATTGCTATAAACTATAGTTTTAGAAACGTTTAATATTTGAAGTAAAAGCGTATTTTTTGGTAGTTGAATCACACTTTTTCTTAATTCTTGCGCTTCAACAGAAGGCCAACGTGTTACATAAGGCAATGCAGGAAACACAAGTACCATCTTAACACACAAGTGTCAATCTTTTAACACATTCACGTTTTAAATTATTGGCAATGTCCCATTCCTCCTGAGTCCCATACCTACACACTCTTCCCTACTGTGGAAAGTTTTGTTTTAGTACTTAATCCAAATTTATTTTTGAAGAGTTATCTTTGGAGAGTATCCTTGGAAAGTTACCCTTTGTGTTAGTACTTAATCCAACGTTATCTAGTAATTAATGGTAGCGTATGTTCAAAAATGATATTTTGTGGAAGCTCTGATAATGACACCCAATTAAAAACATCTTACAAAACTAAGATAAAGAATCATTCATGGTTTTTTGTTGTTGAAAGAAATGTTTTTATGAAAGAAATTTATGTTTTAATGTGATTTCTCGTCCATTATATATGATTAAAATAAATTTGGTGCCAAAAATTCACCATTTTGTCTTATTTCTTAGACGACTGAAAGATGAAATCTTAACTTAATTGTGTGTAATGTTGAGCTGCCGAATAACCCATTAATCTGCGACTGTACATACATCCTTTGCACTTTAAATGAACGAATAAAGAATGGATGCTTTTAACGATAACGGGTATATGACAAAAATGCATTATCTATCCCAAGTTGAACGACTGACTTATAAGGTCACGTATGGAGGCGGCAATTGTATTCAAACAGTCTTTCGTGCGTATTTCACTTGGTGCATATAGATTATTGTTCTTCTCTGTTCATCATAAAGACATAGTTTCTGGCAATATTCGAGGAAGGCCTTTCATTGTACTTCCACTTGCCTCAAATCTATCATAGAGGGAATATCATTATTGGAGATGGGGGAAACTATACGATGCTATGGGGAAGTGCGATGATAAATGGGTAATTACTCTTCGTTTTATGTCCTATGATAAAAAGATATTTTAAATATCGTCTTGCCTGCTTCAACTCATTCACTTGTTTTCTTTTTTAAGCTGGTTGCTGGAAATTAAGATTTTTTTTTCTTTTTTAATTTAGAAACATCGAATGTTTATGCCTCATAGACATTAGGCTTTAAATTGCATTTCTTTTTTTTTATCCCTCAATCGCAATTCTACCTGAGATTTGATTAATGGCGGCATTAACTCTAGAAATGCACATTTGTAGACACGAGAGTCATAAGGGCTTAAGACCTCATTAGAACCGTATAAAAACATGCATTTTGCATGCAGTTTAGCCTGTTAAGACATTCATCAAATTTGAAATGAAATTTAAAAACTCGATTTATTCTTGCAAAAACGGATGATAAGCTTAAGGGATTTCATTCCCAATAGTTAACATATCCACAAGCAGTGTTTACACCATCCAAGGGCTTTTTAATCCAATTCTTTATTGTTATGGTAAAATTTACAATGCAGCCATATACTTACAGTAGAACCTAGCTGTCTAAAAGCATAATATTGGGACTGGTGAAAATTTGCTTTTAGACAGGCTCATTTATACACTTGGTCTTAAGTCGGGACCGGCACATTTTATGCTTTTAGAAAGGTTATTCATTTACACAGGATGCATTTAGACAGGTTCTACTGTAGTGTCCCAAGCTAATATAAATGTGGGACACAGCCCACCTAGAAATTTGGATTAATGATTCTAAAAGTATACAATGATTGAAGGCATTAATTAATTTCATTTGATACCATAAATGATCATATCTGACATATCTCAATTACATTTATTTGGTCGTCCATTCCTAAGCAGGTTAAAGTTATTAATAATGACTAATTTTTGACATGACCATATTTAAACAAATCCATTCTTTACTTCCATAAATACGTAATAAATTACCAACGCCAGGAATTTCCTCCAAAACATTGGAAATAAATTTTTTTTTTTTTCAAAATAAACTTTTCAGAATTGTGGGACATCCATATTTTCTGAGTATCATGTTAAATGAGCAGAAAACATGTCTGTCTAAAAACTTTCCATCAAAATGAAACAAAGATGTAACGTTCATTAATTGTCAGCTATAATTGTCGCGAATATTTTGAAACACCTCTAAGTTTGAAATGCCATTATTTCGATAATTAATGAGATATGTTTAAACACCACTACTTACAATGTACAGTATAATCATTAAGTTTTTTTTTTCAAGCACGTACTTGACTAATGTACATAATTAACGCGGAATAGTAATTTTCTCTGCCTGCATTGTGTTCACGGTATATTCACAGTGAATGTTACCGTGATTGTTAGCGTGTGTTAATTGAACCCAGAAAAGCACTTATTTAAATTGCATTCTGGGTGTCATCCACTCTTTGCCTCTTAGGGCATTTACTGAAGATTGGCTTTTGGGAAATAGAGATGTATGCATTATACTAAGAGGGATTTCTAAATTTGCTCAAATTAAGTGATGTAAGTATAGTGTTCCTCAATTGTTCCAGCAAGTTCCGTGGAGCGAAAACAAATTTCAAAGTGTTGTAAACCAAATCTTACCTACAATAAACTGTACCAAAATTCGACTTAACTAATTGTAACAGCTTAAGCAAGCTGAAATCAGTTTAATTTGAATTAAGCACTACTAATCTGTTAAGTCAAATTAAACTGATAACTCTTACACAATGTTTATTACAATTACCCATTCTGTTATGCCTTTACAGTATTTACGAAGTATTTACTGTACATCTTTCACTATTTTTAACATTTTTTAAAATAATATAATTTAAGCCAGTGGTATCTACTCTATTATATAGCCAAATAATATACATATTGAAATGCGTGAACGTGTATCAGTTTTCCACTAGGATACAAATCTGTCAAACAGGTCCGTCATATATAGCAGATATAGCAAGAGTGAAAAAAATGCGAGATAGGAAATTGAATTTCATCCATATATCTCTCCCTTTTATAAATAATTCAGTTTTGACCCTACTTAAATGTATGTCTATCTATAATACCTGCATTGGCACAATTTTAAATTTGGCTCCTGATAAACCATAAATAATTCAAATGTAGTGCATAAGTTTATATTTTCGAAATGTACAATATTTCTCAGCTGTAGGCTTTCACAATATTATAAAAATACGAATAAATATGAAATAATAGTATGCATGTATTTATTGACAGGCCTATATCAAACTCACTAATCTTTTTAGTTTATATTACAGTGTTTCGTCAAAGTAATTTTATTTTGGGTTTATCTTTAATATTTATGTACATCTGGAATTTATTTTACAGCGTTGTATTAGTTTTTTTCGGAATTTATTACATATTGCATGGCAATGTACATCACGTGTATGGTATCACGTGTATGCAAGTACATGGACAAATGTACGGTATGAGAAAGATTTTGCTATATATGGCCCTATATAATTTTTCTGCATATTTATAAATATTTTAATATTTGGTCCATATTTGGTAGAAAACATGGACCTTTATTATTTATAAAAGTATGAATATTGCAAAAGTCATGTACAAGTAAGGATATGGACATCATAAAAATTGGGCTACGAAGGATGTCCCAAAACTAAGTTACACAGGTCATTTATTCATGAACTGCTTTTCCAATCGAAAAACGTAAATATACATTTTAAAGAGGGGACCTTTCTCTATATTTCAACATAGTCCCCGAGCCGATTGATGCTCTTGCCCCACCGTGACAAAAGTTTCTGTATACCATCGTTGAAAAAAGTTTTCGTTTGGGCATACAACCAATGACGAGGACTATGTTGAAAAATAGATAAAGGTCCCCTCTTTAAAATGTATTTTTCCGTTTTTCGATTGGATAAGCAGTTCGTGAATAAATGCCTTGTGTAACTTATTTTGGGACATCCCTCGTATATGAATGTACATCATCAAATACATTATGATTATATATGGACAAAATACGATATAGTTATTTCACCATGACGTAAATAAAAATCTAGCACTGAAATGAAATTTTATCATATTTATTTTTCTAAAGTTTTCATTTCAATACTGGAGAGTATGCATATAACGTTCCTCAATGGAAATTATCTAGGATGCATTTTAATATTTGTTATGATAAGTATGAAATGCAATAGGAATATTTTATTGATTAATTTTGCAATTTTTGTTTTAAAATTTTGCTTTTGCAATCTCCTTTGAGGGCCATTTTTTGTATCCATAATACACTTTGCATTAAGCAAAAATGAAGATATACTCATCACAGCAACTATCTCTAGGGAGTACTTCAGTATTTATCATATTTACATAAAGGGCCTGGATAGAATTGGTACAGGATCGATCGATGCGTGCAGTATATCATTTAGGGTGCATATTGAGCATTTTGAGATTATTTAGATTAAGTCTGATAGTTCTTCTACAAGGTGGTTTTAATCATGTAATTACAAATGTAGCGCAATGGGAAATACAGGAAAAATGGAGGATCTAATGGATTCAGACCCATTTTGATCAAAATGCCCTCAAATAAGGAAATACGTTTTCCCATATATACCTATAACGTGTCATTCCCTGAAACTGTTCCAAATGACGAGCCAAATTTTGACGTTCCTTATTAAATCAATTTTTGATCGATTTATAAGAATATAAAAAATATGCAATTATCCACAGTAACTAATGGAAGATCTGTGGTGTCAGATACCTGAACTGTCATTTGCATCAGGGGTAGCATCAAATCCATATTATAAGCCTGGGTGGAAAAATTAAAATAGTCTAGTCTGACTTACAGGGTGGCCACAACAAAAATGGAACCTTTTTCAAAAATTCGCAACTTTTTTGTTTTTTAGTCAAAATAAATTGAATTTTTCACAAATATAGACAACAGACGTACGAACAAAACATCTATTTCAATGTGTACTCAAAGTGTCCTCCATCCGCTGCAACACATGCTCTGAGGTGCTTGGGCAATTAACGAATCGATTACTGTTTGATCAAGTTCTTCCCAAGCAGACAGAATTCTGCGTCTTAACTATTTGACATCACGAATCTTCGTTTGGTGCACTTTTGTTAACATATTCCCCCATGCAGATATACGATATTTTCTGACTTGCATGTGTTCCAGCAAGATGATGCACCAGTACAACACCGCTCGAGAAACTTTTCAACTTCTCCATTGAGATACTCCAGATTTTATATCACCTACACTTTGGCTACATGGTAGCCCCAATTTAAACCCCGTTGATTATTCCATCTGGAGGAATTTTGTGCAAAACGTGTACCGAACAAAGATTCGTGAAGTCAAAGAGTTAAGACGCCGAATTCTAGCCGCTTGTGATGAACTTGATCAAGCAGTAATTGACGAGTCAATTACCCAATATACTTACTTCGAGCGTGTGTTGCAGCGGATGGTGGACACTTTGAGTACAAATTGAAATTGCTGTTTTGTTCATACGTTTGTTGCCTATATTTATGCAAAATTGAATTTAGTTTGATTAAAAAACAAAAAAGTTACGTAGTTATAAAAAAGTTTCCATTTTTTTTGTGGCCACCCTGTATTTACTACACATGTATATTATGGAATAATGGGAAGTGTGCATATATGGACATGACAGTAATTAACACCACATGGATCGAAATACTGTGCAGGGAAGATATGTAGATACATGGTCCTATTCGTACATATGATTATTTAGGGACAAAGTATCATATTTGTACGAAAACTGTATATGTCCATCTGTCGAATTTCTAATATATCCATATACGGTATTTTCGATATTTTTTCCAACCGTATCCACCTAACTACCGTCGTATATGTATTCCATCGAGGACATTTAAATGTAATTAGATTATATAGCGACCTTGCAAGGAATCCTCAGTTTTGGAACAAAATATATAAGCATCACTATAGAAAACACCATTTGAGATGCAGCTGTGGAAAGGATTTCCTAAATTAACGACTGCCATGTTTAAATTTCTTCGATGCCCCTGAATCGTAATGTGGAGACCCCAATGTCCCTGGACAAATCAAGCAAAAGGCAGACTTTCCGAATGTGTCGAATTTGCCATTCACAGCTGCGAGTGTTTCTGAATGATCTTCAGCGATGGAAAAATCTGTTCCATGCCCCAACTCGTTGTGAAAGCGTTGCTTGGAGACGGGATTTCAGGAGAATACATAGCAGGGGCAGGGTGGCTGGATTCAAGTGTGATTGCGCGATGTGTGCGGAATTTCGATCTAAGCTTCGTAACCCCTTGACAGGATTGTCCTACTTCCAGCATTTGTAGTCCGGATCTTTTTTCGTTTTTTTTTTTTTCGTGAAAAAATGCTGCGGTAAATGTATGGAAATTGAACCCGGCGCCCGAAACAGATAGACTGGCGAGAAATCTTGATGTGTTAAGAATCGCCGTCAATTCTCATTGCTAGGAATATCCGAACATGACTTTTCGACGCTGACTACATACACTTTTTCTAGGTTTAGCATCCGTGGAATAGGAATCTTATATTCTCATAAGCCGAAGACACGCAATTCTGCATGTATTTGAAAATTTACAGACTGACTGAAACAAATTGCAGTTTGCATTGTGTAATGTATACATAATATAAGCCTGTTCAGGGGTGCCTCGTACACGCAATGGCGTGCTGTACCATCCTTTAGGGAAATTCCCCAGAAATCTCTTAAATCCCCATTTACCAACCGTCCATGTGAATTAAGGTTTTTAAAGATTTAATAGCAAATTTTAAAAGCTAACGTATATTCACGTTGTTTCACATACATATGACTCCATGTAATCAAGGATTTGACTATTAATGCTATACCAGTCACTTTAGGGCCATTCAAAAAGGACGTCCTCGAAATTTCTTCAAAAATTGGCCCTCCTCTACCCACTGTCCACATAGTGTCCATTTTAGCACAAGTTCTCAACTACCCCCTCATGGACGTCCTTAATTTTTTAATTGAAAACTAGGGTGTCCTGAAAATTTGCTGGAACATACAAAGGTCCATCCTATAAATTTCCATGCACCCATCTCCTTGTCAATTCCACGGCATTTTTCCAAAAATTTCCGGACCTCGAAGAAAAATTCTAGCATAAAATTTTTATTTAACACTAAATTAGGCATAACACATTTATTCTGGTGTCCATTTCCTCTTTTATCCAAAAACTGAAAAATGCCATTATTAGTGGACATCCATTATGGCTTTCCCCATTGTTGCATATATGCAGAGTATTGCGAAAAAAATATTACACTGCGTATAATGAAAATAAAAATTCGTTTCAATCGTTCCACATTCTTCTACGTAACCAATGGCAACGAAATTGTTTTTGATATCAAAAGAAAAGCAGCTCGTGTTCTCCACCCTGAAGCAATCTGTTACAATTCCTAATTTCGTCGCCCTGAATACGATGCTACCTATGTATTCTGTAAGATCGATCCTGCAGAATCCATGAGAAAGATAGTCATTTATTTTTCAGAGGGGTGCCAAGATAAGATTTCGAAAATCGCATGTCGTAACTTCAATTAAACTTGTGTAGATCGCAGGTCCCTGTCGCTGTATTTATTTATGAAGTGGTTGAGGTTACTTTTCCGTTTCCTTGGTAAATTAATCGAAGTACTGGGAGCATAAGACAAGATTGAGTTCTGATGGCATTCATTGATTGTTGTTCTTCTTTGAGGCATCTGATGCATTGTGCACTGACAGTATGTGTTTCCTGAACATTTTCACAATTTTTTTCGGTCATCTTTGGAATCCTAATAGCACGGCAATGAGAGGCGATTTTTCGGGATTTTCATTTGGATGATTTTTGAAGATATCGACAATTGCGTTGAATTTAACGATGAAAATTAAGATTGTGATGATGAATTTGATGTAAGCATTATTGCAAGACAACAAAAAGATGCATAATGCCTAGTGAAGCACGAAACTGAAATAAAGTTTCTGTAAACCAAGTTGACTAAACTGTTTGCTGATATTCCAGACGAAGCGTAAACGTGGGTGAACATAAAAAACGATATTCGCGTGGAGACACGTGGAGTATAAAAGCCTTAATTGGTAGGAGCGCCTTAACCATGAAATTTCCATGATTTCCTTTGATCTTCACCGCCTCTTGAGCGATCACCAAAATGTTTCATGGAAACACGTGGTTTTTTTTTGGCCAAAAATTTCGTGAAACTTGGTTGCAGAGCTTGGTTTCACACTATTTCATCTAATGTGTACTAGAGACATTAGAAGGTATGGGAAGTATCGATGTTATCACTGAAGATAACACGTTTGAGCTTAAACAAGGTACTACCCAGAATGCCAGCAAATTTATTGATCAAAATTTGACAACATTTGGTGCTAACTGTACCTATTATTAGTTTACTGAGGGAACTTTGCTTGATTGGAATAGCCGATTGATTAACCGGAATCCACTTAACTTCACACTACAGATCTGAACTAAATGCTTGTAATTTGTGTGGCTCATAAATTTTAAATCGATACGGTATATTATGTACATTAATTTCAAATTTCGAATTTAGAAATTCAAATGTTGATACTGAAATTGATGCTAGTATTATTGCAAAACACCAAAACGATGCCTTAGAAGGTATGAAAAATACCGATGGCACCACTAAAGATGACACGTCTAAACTCAAACGTGGTGCAACCCAGAGTGCCAAGCCAATATTGATGCTTCATACAAAAATGTGACAACATTTGTTGCAAACTGTAGCATTTGTTTACTGAGGCAACTTTGCATAATTTAGATAGCCGATTGATTAACTGGAACTTCACGCTAGGAGTTGAAATGCTTGTAATTTTTGTGGACTTTAATAGCTCGGAAATTTAAAATCGATACTGTATATATATATGTATGTATATGTACATGTATTTAAAATATCATAAAAGAGTAAGCAAGCCGTTTAATGTCCTTTTTACGACTTTTGAACTCTTGCCAACGGAGCGTGAGTCAAAGACAAAATAACGAATTATATGCTTGCTAGTCTGGTTCTCAAAGATGGTGCCCAGATCGGCCATAGCATTTTGTCTGCTTTTGCGGTATAGTCAAGCCTTGCATTTGCGAAAACAGTATCGTATAGAATATATATATATATATATATATATATAGTATTTATAGAGAGAGGGGATTTATCTTATCTTTTTTTTGTGTATTTCGTTGGCTAATACGAGTTGCGAGCCCATTGTTCCTTTTCCCCAGGGAATGTTCAATTGGATTAATGCAAGGTGATGGGAAAACGGTGCTGCCAATGACAAACTGCAAAGACGCATTAAGGTTGGCAATCACAGGAACGCATGTCTTTGAACAAGATTGCTTTTAAATCTCCTGAAAGAGTCTGTTTCGTCGAGTTAACTTGCATGTCATGTTAAACAGACAATAACTGTTTATATTCTGATCAACGTGTTTTGCCAATTTAACGACCATTGAATGTGAAACTGCACCGCAAATGTCGGATTTATTTTTAAAGCGTCTGCAGTTGGGACACATGTTTAGGCGATTACCTGAACGGATTCAGTACTTAAATTCAGTCTTAGAATATTAGTACTTTGGCAGACTTTACTTCAGATGCTTGCAAGCAGCACACTGGCATGCAATACACATATGTAGAGGACGAGATATACAGTGGAGTCTCACTTATACGAATATGAGGGGGAACCGAAAATTCTTCTTATAAGGGAATACTTCTTAAAAGTGAATAAACCTCACTTATACGAATATGAGGGGGAACAGAACATTCTTCATGTAAGTGAAAACAATGTGCATGTACATGTACCAGCAGGTTTCGTGGTTACTGTATTTTAATAAATAGGGAATAATTCTTCTTAAAAATGTCGTTTAATAGTTTTGTCAATGTATATGTACATACAAGGAAGAACAGAAACATAAAACAAGATGTATTTGATATAATCACAAACAATAAGGTATACATGTAACTTAAGTTACATCTTCAGAAATGTGCTTTCTGAGCACATGACACCATTACATGACATGTCATGAAGACATGTGATCAATTACAAAGTTTTCTTAAGACGAAATGTCTTAAAAAAACTCTGTAATTTTAACTTGCTTGATTTTCCTGCAAGCTACATATTATATAAGACCTGTTCACGGTCAATAATAACATCAGACTCTTTTTCGTTTACGTCTTTATAATAGACGAAAAGGTTCCCAATTATGTGAAAAAGCTCTTCTGATAATTGAATAGTATTTGCACAAGGGGATTACATCAGGTGAAGGAATCACCCTTTGTTTAAGTGAAAGTTTTGTATAACTGAATATCGTATAAGCGAATAATGCATTAAACAGGGTTAAATAGAGTTTTACCAGGGAACAAGAAATTGTTTGTATAACTGAATGTTTCATATAAGTGAGCTTCGTATAAGTGAGACTCCACTGTACTTTTAAATAAATTACAACTAATTACTTGTTTACTCCTGACTTATCCTTAATAAGTATGGAAATGCTAAGGGATCAGAGTTGGAACCCTTAAAGCGGTGTTAATTATTTTTGTTGTTGTTGTACTGAGGTAGTTTATAGAATATGTACATGGCTTTTCTTGTGATTTTTTGATGAAATTTTGGGGGAGAAATAGCCTTATCCTTGTTTCAAACTTCTTGATGGAAAATAAGTCTTTAGCATGGTATTCCCAACATGGGCGAGCTAGGTACATCAAGTGAAAAACGTCACGAGGGGGTGCTGAACCGGAATATTGCTAATTGTGGAATAATAATACCTGAGAGTTAAGACGAAAGAAGACAATTTGTACGAAATATATGAATTATCTCGAATTTGTAAAATAATCTGAAGAGGAAATTATTAGTAACCAATGTTATAGATAATTCCCATATTTCGTTCATATTTTGTACAAACATTTATCCAGAAGATTGGATAGTAAGAATTTCCTCTTCACCATAATTTAAGTGTTTTAATTATCTATAGCAATACAATTTATAAAATAATATGATATTTTTCTTCAAATTAATCAAAGTTGAACCATGATTTCTTTGGCATGGAAAATTGTCTTATTTCATGGACTAGGACAAGAGAAAACCACTACATATTTTAAGATATTTGAGGTTTACTATACATATAACGGCAACTTGACTGAATTTGCGTCTAATTGCAGTGCTAAATTTTGATCTCATCATCCCATTATTTCCCCGGCTTAAGCTCGTGGGATCGATATTTTCAATTTCACACTTAAATGCAGGAAAAGGGTGAAAAAGGATTTGAGGTGGCCTATAATTGCATCAGGCCAACCAGTCGTGTAAAATACTGCGTTTCCTTCCTCTGTTCATTTTATATATAATGCTTCAACCAGGTCCAGGAAACAAAGGAGTCGACTAGAGTGATATTATTTTGATTGTTTCAAAATAGCCTATAGAAATCAATCATTTCAGCCACGCCTGCGTCTTGGTGACGTCATTTTTAGCGTTATAATTTTCAGTCATTAGGCATCGTATGTGTATATCCTATTTTTTAGCAGTTTCAGAAGTCTTATACACATATATATATATATAATACAAAAATTGAAAATTTAGTTTTTTTATTCCATTATCATAAAATGTAGTGCACTCTAAGAAATAATGGTGAAAATGAATATTTTGAAATACCCATTGGTGTTAACATGTTTAGTTTTAGGTGTTTTAAATCACATGTACATTTGTAACATCTTTAAAGATTTTTAAGTTGGCAGATCATAGGTGTCAATACTAATGTAGTAGAAAATTAATGCAATAACATTAGTCAGAAAGCATCATTTGTACCACCACATGGATAACAAAATTGGTGGGAAAGTATTTAGCCTATATAAAAACGAATGAAGAGTCTGAAATAAACTCTTGAGTATAATATTGGTCTTGAGATTGTTTATACTGCAGGATTTTGTAGTCAATTGCAGGAATTTACAATTGATTACTGTATTTTCATTACACATTGTTTAATTCACTTATTCGTCATGCTACCTTTCATCTTGCCTTGTCTTGCATATTTCTGAATTACAAGGTTTTATCCAGTACCATAAAGTATCAGCAAAAACACAATTCATATATCTGAGGGCTTGCACCGCATTTAAGGTGACACAAAAACACCATTTTTAGTGCTGCGTTTAAGGTACCTACAACAAAACACCTTTTCTGGAAGGAGCTTGATACAAAATTTAAAGGTGTAGTATTTGTGAAAAGCAGCATTTTTATTTAGTGTGTGTTATAAGTTAAATCTCTCGTTTATACAATGATTAAATGCAAATTAATTAACATTATTCCGATTATAGCACTACATATCTGTTAGCGTTGGCCTTTAGCAAGCAAGAAATTAACAGAATTTTGGTGTTTAGGAAAAGAACGCATATTTTCTGCTTAAATTATTGTAAAAGAACTTCATTTTATCAACACTAAGTACAGATTCAAAACAACAGTCATAAAGACTCTTTAGAGACTTGTATTAATTAATCTATTTCAAGAAGGCTTGAGGCTCTATCGAAAGAAAAAACTGCTCCAAAACCATCTGAGCTGTAACAGGTGTTCACATTATTTTGACTACAACTTGTTAGTTGAGTGAATATTCTTACGCATTGCATCACCACCATTTTGTTGCAACATCATATATATTTGAAAGAAAGCAAGAAAAATCCCTTAATATAGTATTGCCGGATTTGTGCCCGGCCTTATCAATATGTCGAAGATGAGCTGACAGGTGATGTGGGATAATCGAGGGTGTCTTTGTTGCCTCTCTCGTGTACTCATTATTTCGTGTGCGTTTCGCATAATAATGCATCAGGGAACTTGTGCATCGCACGCAACACGCATTGATATGATGATATCGCTAACAACTTTACATTTTTTTATTTTTTTTCCTCATGAGATCGGCTTTTCCTATCATATACTAATTAAGAAAGCGCTCTGTTCATCGTGCTTGATAGGGTCGATAAGGTGTAATAGAAGCCAAATTCGCATATCAGATTTACTGTGTAGAGACTAACTTTGCTATAAAGCAAAATTTCAACGTAGCCTGGAATGACACAGGAATGCCATATTATTCTGATATGCTTACAACAGATGATGTTTAATATGGTAGCCGCCAGCCGCAGACGCTGCTGGGGAGCATTCAAATATCGACATTCCAAAATTTCATTTAAAAATTGACCTTCTTCGCTATCCTTATTTATGTCAATCATCCATGTATGTATGTACACATGCGGTGTCTATTCGATCCTTAGTGATAGAATAACAGTTTTTGGACAATTATTGAATGAATTTTTTGAACATTTTTTTTCAATAGCCCCAAACTGTGTCTCAGGCACCGTTTATGTACCGTTTTTGAATGAACTTTGGGTCATTCTACTTGAAAAGTTCCAAACTGCTTCTCGTGCACTGTTTTTGGACAGTTTTTGAATGAACTTTTGGGACATTATTTTTTGAATAGCCTCCAAACTGCCTCTCTGTCACCGCTTTTGGACCATTGTTGAATGAACTTTTGGGCCATTCCACTTGAAAAGTCTCAAACTGCCTCTCGGGCACTGTTTTTGGACCATTTCTGAAAGAAGTTTTGGGACATTCTTTTAGAATAGCCCCAAATTGCGTCTCTGACACCGTTTTTGGACCATTTTTGAATGAATGTTTGGGACATTGCTAGTAGCTGTGGGGTATTTTGCAGTTAATACAATTTTTTAATTTTTTGATTAAAAGACGAATTTCTAGCATTGTCGAGGTCGCTGATTCCAAAAAAGTAATTTATGTTGCTCGGAATGTTTTTTTTAATTGTATTTTCAGGTATGGAACTTAATTTTGACGATATAGCACTATTATGTGCCAATAAGGAGAAACTTTAGGTTAGGTTAGGTTCAAATTTGTATAAACTGCAAAAATTCCGTAGCTGTGTTTTGGGGACCATTAAAAATAATCCATTCATCAAAATTTGTTCAAAATTGACCACCTTGCTGCGTCATGTTCATACTGTTTCCATTCCAACATTGGGATAACGCGTTACTTACTAATGGCCCCCAAACAGAGTCACAGGATAGCGCCACCAGCCCTATAGCATAAAGGTACCCAGTGCAGTATTTCTATGACATTCTATAGGCAGAACTTTGATCCTTGGACCTTGTCAGTATGCGGCCCCCGCGGGCAAACCCGCATTCTTTGCGTGCTAAGCACACGGCCTACCGAGGCCACCACTAGGGAGCACGGGAGATCATTTGAGAGATGCAAAGCCTCCTGGGAGGAGAACAGACAAGAATTCGGAAGAACAGGACGGTTGCAACAAACGAGGACGACAACAGGGGAATCAAGGAAAAGGAACCAAATTCCAGTACCTCAGAAGAAGGGAAATACAGTAAGAATTGACTTTTGTTAATTTTCGGGGAAGGCCAAGTGAGGCTTAAGGCTTCTTCATAATAGAACGTTTTTCTTAAGGTGAGGCCTTATGCCCCAGACACACTTGCCGCACTTTTGTGCATTGCAGGCGAAAACGCCATCTGGCGAACCACGCACGCAATTTAGTGTCGATGCACACTTGCCGAACACAGAAAGAAT
>JAQGAE010002862.1:0-16344 GCA_034696685.1 Julus scandinavius | reverse complement strand
CATGTTTGACAAACACATCTGGACACACTAAGGCAGCATGTGTATGTTTCATGTTTCTTTTGGTGCATAGGCACCTTCAAGGTCGGTATTCACCAGATTAAACATACACAAACACATAAAACATACACAAGAAACACTGAAACAAAGTTTCCAGCATGTTTTCGAAACAAGTGTCGCAAATTTCCTTTATTCCAGACCGCCAGGACACACGAAATGTGTCAGAAAATGACCGTTTTTTCACACATGCTTCACAAACACTTCTAGATACACCAGGTAGCATGTATATGTTTCATGTTTCTTTTGGTGTATACGCACCTTTAGGTTCGGTAGGAATAGGGCATTAGTCAACCAAGCCACAAACTAAGTAATTGCCTCTGTATTGTCACAAAAACAAACAAAATCTTAGTCATGCTATATTTAGGCTATAGTTTAAAAAACCCGATCGTTGATGTATCGGATGCCTAATGACTAGTTAAATGCCAACAACTTAATTAATACACGACAACAACCTTTACTGCACTTGCCTCATCAGTTTGTTTTGCCTGTTTCTTATTAATATTTAGCAGATCATTAGCGAAACTGGATTGCGTGATCTCCAATCGCAGGCCACGTGATTTCATGACGGCCATTTTGATTTGATGGCAACACAGCACAATCGATGCTAAATATATTTTGGATGTAGCATTATGACTCTCATCACAACTATGACAAAGTTTAAGAGTAAGAGCGTTTTTATTGTTCAATCAGAAGCTCGTGGTATACAATTAAGGGAAGTAGCACTTTATGCAGTGTCAAAGCCAAACAAGGATATTGTATTTATGTGCGCTACCAAAATGGCACATAGAACCAAATTGATAAGAAAAATATATATATATATTCTCACATCATCCACGCACTTAGTCAAGCAACACTATCAACCTAAATTGTACTCTATTGTGTATGTAGTTATCTATCAGCTTAATCCTCGGATGTCTAAAATGTCACGAAATTTGCGTCTTATTATATACAAATTGTTTCTGACTTGAGACCGTTTTATTTACGGCTGTCTTCATCTTTTCATGAAAAACTATCTTTGGAAAACAAACAAAGAAGTTTTTTTTCTCTTTCACATAGAAAAGGATCTAAAATATAAAAACTTATTGGATGTGAGATACAGGTCTCCGTGGGACGTTTTTACACCCCTCCTAGTTTCACAGACTTGAGACTTAAAATATAAATACACTGGTGACCCCTTGCCATAACCTGCGTGTGATTCATGAGACCTTTTGCTCTGGACCTGAATTTTTTTTTTCATGAAAAGAACCCTGGGTTTGGAACCTCGGGTTCAAAAGAGAAAAGAGCAGACTTTACCCTCGCCGGCGCATTTCACCCCCCACCTGTTGTAGTGTGCGACGACAGTAACAGGCTATTGGCCCTATACCTGCGTGACCTTTTCGTCTGCTATACTTTTTTTTTTATTAGAAAAAAAAAGTAAACACAAAAGGTTGCCATTACGCTATCCAACATAACAGAGATTGTCTGTCGTTCTATAAAGCCCCTAAAAGGCGCGCACCAGACTGTGTTTGCCATCCATATGCAAATTTCTGTATTCCGCGCTACCCATTTATGTGACGATGAACCGGGCAATTCCGTTGTTCCTATTTCCAATCAATTTTAGTCTATCGTTACTGGTAACAGGACGACGGCTTCGATACAATGATGAGTCATTACACCGAAAATCTGCTTTGTTCGTTTCTGTTCACCCCATCTGATTTGTGAGAATGCGACGGATGCGTACAATCCCACTAGGAAAAATCCCTGGAACTTCCATTAAAATCTGACATCATTGTCTACAACGTCTGAGTCAAACTGCTAACAACGGCCATTCATTCCCCTCCTGGGTCTCCTACGAATGATGGGGTTTTACCAGTAGTGTAAAATTCTTGCGTGGAACAAAAACAATCCTTCCAATTCCGGATAGTTGTATTCGATGTCTTTGTTTACATCACGCAATTTCAGAAACGATAGTGAAACGGCTCTGAATCTGCTTACGCGGCAGGGCAACAACTTACGAGAACTTTTCATAGAACGGCAATCTTACGTTGTTGTTACGAGTACCTTGTATTTGTACAGGTTAACAAAACATTCCATTTTTAAGGTGCGGATCGACCAAAAGAAACATTAGAGAAACAAAACATACACAACAAACATATACATACAAACATTGGCGTGTCCAGAAGTGTTTGCGAACATGTGTGGAAAACCTCCGTTTTTCAAAACCCCCACATTTCGATGTTTCTTGATGTTTTGTAGCGAACGCTCGAGAGGCGGTCCTGATCAAAGGAAAAATGTTTCTCACATGTTTCGTGTTAAAAGGTCTTGTTTCTAAAATGTGTCATAGGTGCGTACACTCGTGTTTTTTTGTGTCTTTTTTCACACAATTTGCCTCACATGTTTGGAAAAACATGCTGAAAACATTGTTTTAGTGTTTTTTGTATGTGTTTGTTTCTTTTGGTGGATACTTAGATTTAGCATAAAAGAAACAAGTGTAACTGCTAACGGCTGTGAATCGGCTTACGCGGCGAGGTAACGGTTTATGAGAGTTTTTCGTAAAATGGTAGTCCTACGTTGTTGTTACGAGTCCCTTTCTTGTCCCAGTTTACTAAAGCATTCCATTTTTAGCATAAAACAAACAAGTGTAACGGCTAACGACTGCAAATCGGCTTATGAGAACTTTTCATAAAACGGCAGTCTTACGTTGTTTTTACCTTGTTTTTGTCCCAGTTTGCCCAAACATTCCATTTTGAGCATAAAACAAACAAGTGTAACGGCTAACAGCTGTGAATCGGTTTACGCGGTGGGTTAACAGCTTACGAGAACTTTTCATAAAACGGCAATCTAACGTTGTTGTTACCTTGTTTTTGTCCAAGTTTACCCAAACATTCCATTTTGAGCACAAAAATGAACAATTGCCTCCAGTAAATCCTACGAGTATTTACTAAAGCGTTCTCAACATGGCCGCTCCTTTTACGCCAAAAGAGACCATGTTTCAACTTCAATTCAATGGTTGTAGAAATGTTTTGCAAGATTATCACTTCTGGGGTGATTGGACGCGGCCATGTTGGAAACAAAGCACACATACAAAGCATGCGTCAGCAGGGAGGGAGTGCTGAACTTGATTAAGGTTAATTAAAAGTTAACAAATTTATGGGAAAACTAGCAGAGCAATGACGCATCCTATCGTATTTATAATGTATTACCGAGCCGAGTGGTATAGATGCACTCGGTAAAGCGGGAGACCAAGGTTTGTACCTAGCCTAACTGTGGTTTTCCAGCTTTTCCAGGCTAATGCCGGGATAGTTCCTCTAAAAATCGACCGGGAGTCCGGGAGCGTACTCCTTCCTCCTATATTTCCATTACTGTCAAATTCAATGGTTCTTCGGGTGCTTCGATTATCAAACTGGTTTGTCCCTTGCCTGGATCGGCTAGCCCGAACTGTGGTTTTCCAGCTTTTCAAGGATAGCTCCTCTAAAAATTGACCGCGCTGTATGTTATCTTTCCATAACTGTTAAATCCAATGGTTCTTTGGGTGCTTCAGTTTTTATAATCCATACATTAGTGGTACAATCAATTAACTTTGATTAGTGCTGTTAATGGATAAACCCAACTATAAAAAATGCCGCAAATCCAGCGATGGACAATTACTTAAATAAGATTGTTTTTGTTGACGTCATATTGGTGTTTTCTATTCATTTCACCAAAGTGAACAAGCAAACTTGTGTTTGCAGTCACGTCCAGATAAGAAAATATCTCGATACACACATTCAGTTCTGAATAGTCGTGTCCCGTTAAGAGTCTGTTCACCGTCTGTGCAACAATTAAATATGTCGAGGCCACAAGAAGACTGGGTTAACAGACGCTATAATGAATTTTAAAAAATCGCAGGATGTGGCATAATAACATACAACGTACTGAGAATACCATGAATGGATACTATTTTTCCGTTTATGTGCCAGATGTTCTTGTATTCATATCACATGCTACTATAATAATTATCAACAGAATTTTTATAAACACAAATTAATGATGAGAAAAGTTCCACGTTGGTTGAAAATCGAAATTAGGTTTACTATATATGTATGTTAATTTCCGAGAAATTCTATTACCATTTTGAAATCTACTTCTCTGATAATTTGTCTGTAATAGGGGTGCTCAGAAAGCAGACAAAAGCAGCTTGTAATTTCAGCGGATGTTAAGGTCAGCGACGCAATATACACAAGGACTGATTAATTCTGACCTTGTTAGTACTTCCCAGAATCACGTAATCTTTGTTTCATCGTCATCTTTTGCAGAAAAAAAAAATAGAAACACGATTTATGTCCCCTCTCCCCCCCCCCCTCCAATATGATTTCATTTTCCTTAATGCATTTCAGCACCATACTGAACAATTAGAAAACATTCATTTTTTACCTACTAGGGTATAACTTCAACCGCGACGGTGAAACGGAAGTGTGACGGCTAACGGCTGTGAATCGGCTTACGAGAACTTTTCATAAAACAGTAGTCTCACGCTATTAAAAAACGACGGGATGTGTTAATGTCACGGCAACAAATGTTGTCAAGGTAGAATTACAGTTCAATGAAAAGTTCTTGTAAGCTGAATCACACCCGTTAGCCGCTACACTTCCGTTTCTAAACCACTGTGGAACTTTCACCCTAAATACCGAAAACGAATAAGTAGTCCTATGTGAAAACATGTGCATGAGACCAGTGTAACCGAAGAACCCCGCCGTTTTTATAGGGAAAACGCGCTGAACAGTGCTGTCAGATAGTTTTTTTTATGATGGGGATAAATTAAAGTCCATACTACAGGGGTCGTCCATAAATGTGGCCACTATTCTGCTGAACACCATTTCCGCAAAGTGCAACCCACCCTGTAGACGACTAAGTTACTTTCCTATATTTAGTGTCGCCATATTTCAGGGGCGCGTTGGTAAATTCAGAGCCAAATTTAGCACGGCAATTTTTAGCACCGTTAAATTTACCAAAATGGGAGCAAACCGAACAGCTGCTGTGGTTTAATAATTGTTGAGAGGAATAATTTCCGAAGGAAGTTTTTAATGAAGGAAGATTTGAAACGTAGATTTTGTTGGTGAAAAAAATTAACAAAAAAATGTGCCTTGTGTACCTTGATGCAGTGTTGGGCAGCAATTGAGTACAATGAATGAATTTGAGTAACGAGTAAAATAATAACGAATACAAAAGGTATGAGTACAATGAACTTGATTAGAAACCTGTACTTATAATGGGTGATTACAACATGTACTCTACTTATACTATATCTTAATCAGTAAATTCTCCAATTCATGAGTACAATTTTACCAAGTCTGCCTTGATGATCAATCTGATTCTAGCAGTGTGACCCAATGGGGTACAATTTTTTCTCCCCAAATCTGATTACGAACTACTCGTACTATGAAGTATGATTCCACAGGTACTTGTAATCGGTACTCCTGCTCTTGAGTACAATTTGCCAAAGTCTGGTATGACAATGTCTGATTCTAGCAGTGTGACCTGATGGGGCAGTTTTATCTTCCCAATCTGATTACGATACTACTCATACTATGAAGTATTATTCCACAGGTACTCGTAATCAGTACTCCTACTCGTAGTACAATTTGCCCAAGTCTGCCTCGATGATCAATCTGATTCTAGCAGTGTTACCCGATGGGGTACAATTTTTTCTCCCCAAAGCGGTCATTACAACCAAAGTGTCTAGACAAATGTACAAACACGACGCTCTACAGAAGAGTGCAAAGTTCCCGGTTCCAAACCCACCAGAAAACGCTCAATAGTATTAAAAATGTAAAAATATGTAAACAACATGTTCCGAAACATCTTCAACTTGAAATTGCCACCATTAATATTCCAGCAGCGTCTTAATGAAAGATGCACTCCACGCATGTATATTAACCCCAGTTAAAAATCCAAGAGAGAGCAAAGTATAATCGGCATTGACTCTTTTTTAAATTACCCCACCAAATTCCCCGAGGTGTAATTGATATTACCTTTAACAAAAAGTGAGCATAACCCTCCTCATCATATCCCCTCTTTTTATCTCTACCTATTTTTTGTGTTTTTTTTTTGTGGGCCCCTCTTGTTTCTAATCTTAAATCTATCCGGCAAGAGTGTAAACATGGGAGAGAGCAATTCTGGTCGAAATGTTCAAGGTTTTTCTCCCTCCCAGAGGATACTCAGGTGTGCATGTTCGCATTTTTAGACCATGCTGAAATAATTAAGGCACGGGGTTGATTTTTTAGTCTACACTATAGAACATGCTTGCACTGTATATCCATATTAATAAAATGTATTTTGGAAGCCAGACGCCTTTAGAGCCATGGGGGATAAGGGGGTAATAATTTTGCTATATTTTTGGAAAAAGGAGGAGGGGGACATGTTTGAATTACCCAACATATTTAAATATGCGGTGGGATAAAAATACCAACGTGTATGTTTGGGAACATGAAAGTGAAAACTTTGTTACATGTTGTTTCATTTATTTTGACAAATTTACAACAATGTGGACGCCATTTTGAATTGGGATGGTGGGTTAAGAATTTCAAGAGCTGAATGGAGCACCTGGGTGCTTGTCAAAAATACCGAAAACGAATTTTATACCATGTTTTAATAGCCACAGAATATAGAACAGGTTTTCTGGCATGTTCTGATATTCAGAGACATGATTTTGTATCACGATATCTGAAACATTTCTTTTTATAGGTATTATACCCTAAACGAATTATCTGAGAAATGTGTATTCAAAGTCTTGTAACAACATTTGTAAACCACTACATATCTGACATACAACCTAACAACCTGAAACATTCTATAAAATATTGAACCCGAAATATTTGGGTATTTACACTTTTTCGTAATAAAAGCCATATGCAAAGTCTTGTCCTATTTGTCCAAATTCCAAACTACATCTAAATAATGTGTATTGTAAACTTGGTTTTCTCAAACAAGAGACATCATTTTTCGATAAATGGAACAATTTGTTCTGTCTGGACATATAACGTGTACTTTGACTAAATTGTTTGGTCACCTTATCATATACATGGGATCGTCAACAAGGTTTTAAACGTCATGCTATGTTAGATCAAAGGGCATAGTTTGGTCTGAGTTAGATTAAATAGACGCCATTTAAACAATTTCAAAGAATCAATAATTTCAAAACTTTTGAGAAAGTTATTTACAAAAACAGCTCTGATGCAATTTTGTGCCATCATTTTAACAGGCACTGTGGACACTGAGGAATTATTCAAAAACTTCACATGGCATTCTCAAAATTTCCGCCATCTTTGAATCAATTCTAAATTTGATATAACATGTGATTGTTGCTAATCCCTGTGTTGCAACTAGATACAGAATTTTGAAAAACAGTATAATTAAAATCGAGTATTTCAGCAAATTTCCAGATGTATTTATTTAAAAAACACACACATGAACGACTTAAATCTTCAAAGAATGAAAGAGTTCCCATATGCCAGTTACAGTTTCTTATAATTTATGCTTTCCAACATGGTTAGAATCAACAGTCGAAATAAACATGCTTTACAACCATGAAATCATGGTGAAAGATGTTACAAATGGATGCCAGCAAATTCCTGTCTTCACTAGGAATGTGTTCTATAAAGCCGGATCTCCACTGAAGGTAACATGCGACATGCAAACCAAAAAACATACAAACACTATATAAAAGACAAACCTGAAACAATGAATACATCAACATGTTGCTGAATGCTGAGGTGTCTCCACCAAAAATTGACAGAAAAACTGAACAAATGTGTCCAGCTTATGGCGCTTTTATCAAGTGGCAACATTTTTTCCCTTAAGCAGGGTCTCCACTGAACTCACCATGGGGCAAAATGGTTTGAGGAAACCAATAACGAATAAAAGTATGCCTACCGTGATGTTTGAGCAAACTTATGACTTTTGTTGTTGCCAGAACCATAGTTTCGGAAACATTTCGCCTATCGCTCGGGAGGCGGTCCGGATGAAAAGGAAAAATGTTGCCACTTTACTGCGCATGCTCAGTCATGTGCTCAAATGCGGACCTACCATATTTGACACCTGACACTAAACTGGAAACATTTGTTGTCTTTCTGTCAACTTTTGGTGGAGACGCCTCAGATTCAGCAACATGTTGATGTATTCATTGTTGAGTGTTTGTATGTTAGGGGACCACCTCCTGAACGATCGGCGAAATGTTGCAGAAACCATGATTCTGGCAACAACAACAAAAAACCGTCATAAGTTTGCTCAAACGTCACGGTAGACAAACTTGTATTCATTATTTGTTTCAGCAAACCATGATGCCTTCAGTCACATTCTAAAAAAAACCGCGAAGATAGATTTTTATGAAATGATAACACCAGACAACGATTCTATGAAAAACAACAAAAGATGATGTAAAACATTTTGAAAATTTCAAGTTATCTTGGGCAATAAACTGATTTCAATTAAAATGTTGTGGTTACAAAGAGCATATAAATATGTCAGTCTGTGACAATGTCAGGCTGACGAGGTCATGGGCTCATCCAACAGGTTCGAACATATATCACTGTTGTTGCAACAAAACAATACCACAAAGCCACCTCCAATTTTACAGAAACCGACCTCACATTTCAGCACTCAAGACAGTAAGAAACTCGACACTAGTTTCGTAAACATGTGCTCGAACATTCAAGTGAACAATGTGTCTATCAATCCCATTGGCACATGTGTTCTTAATTTCTGGAGAATGTCACCGATGTAGTAATTGATGTTGACAAGCAAGTTAGATGGTTTCTTTGTGTGTACGCAAACAGGTCCTACATGCAGATATCACTTAAATAAATAACAGGAAATTGGTCTTATTTATTCAAGTATTCTCTCAAGACCCAAATTAAGGGGCCATTCAAAAATAACGTTTTACAGTTTTGTTTTTTTCTGTTTAATTGAGTTTTAAAGGTCAGTGAAATGGGAAAAGGACCCAAGGAGAGTTCTGTTTCTCTGCCCGGGCTCCAAATGTACTTGAGTTTAAAAAAAAAACTCGGGAAAGACAGGCATTATGCCTTAATTTGTGTTAAACACCAGAATTTCCCTTCGAGGTCAGTACATTTCCGTTAATCAGAAAAATGTGGGAAATTGGTAGCGAGATGGGTGCTTGGAAATTTATAAAATTGGCCTTTGTATGTTCCAACAAATTTGTTGGACAACCAACTTTTCAAAAAAATTAAGGACATCTATGAGGTGGAGTCTGGACACAATTGCGGACAGGTGGGGGGAAGTTACTTTTCTGTTTAATTGAGTTTTAAAAGTCAGTCAAAAGGGAAAGGGCCACCAGGAGAGTTGTGTTCCCAGGTCCCAAATGTACTTTTTAAAACCTCGGGGAAAGGCGGGATTATGCTAACATTTGTGTTAAACACCAATTTTAGCCTGGAATTTCCCTTCAAGATCAGGACATTTTCGTTAATTAGAAAAATTTAGGCAATTGGTAGTGAGAAGGGTGCTTGTAAATTTATATAATGGGCCTTTTTGATGTGCCAACAAATTGTTGGAAGACCTACTTTTCAAAAAAATCGGGATGGGAAAGCCATATTATGGATTTCCTCTAATGATGGCGGTTTACAGTTTTTGGTTTTTCTGTTCAATTGAGTTTTAAAGATCAGTGAAAAGGCAAAGGTACACCAGGACAGATGTGCTCATACTTAAATTTTTAAAACCTCGGGGATAGGCGGGATAATACCAAAATTTGTGTTGCACACCAGTTTTAGCCTGGAATTTCACTTCGAGCTAGGTCAGTAAATTCCCGTTAATCAGAGAAATGTGGGAAATTGGTAGTGAGATGGGTGCTTGAAAATTTATAGAATGGGCCCCTGTATGTTCCAACAAATTTGTTGGAAAACAAACTTTTCAAAAAAATGAAGGACATGTACGAGGTGTAGGAAGATGGGGCCTGGGATAAAATGAACACCGTGTGGACAGGGGGTTCAATTTTTGAATGGCCCCTAAGTAGGTTTAGAAAAGCAAGCTTTCGGAATTCCACAACTTGTTTACAATTTTTTTCGCACTCCCAATACCAAATTCCAGCTGCTTTTTAAGGGCTTTATTCGATGAAAAACTTTGGCACTAATTAATCCAGGTATTTGGGTTGTGCCTGTATTACGAATGGCCCACAGCGCTGTAAGTTGGGGCCCAGTTTTCGTGTCGGTCAATTGCATTATAGTCTATATTAAGCCACTGAGGGCTTTGAGGCATTTTGTCCTTTTGAAAGAGGGGAAAGAGCACGTTTTGGCCATTGATTCTCGGATAGAAAGAGGGGTGCAAGTCTAGAAAAATCGAGTAGTTACGTCTAGAAAACATTTCGTTGTGACATCACTGTGGCGTCATCAGACGGCCATTTGTCATCCCCTCGCCATAGGGGAAAAAACCGAAAAATCTGCCAAATTGTCGGGTTATGTATTTTTTTCTTCTTCTCACTACAAATCTTTTTTCACTACAAATCTTGGCATGCAAATGCTCAGGCATTGTACAAATGGGTGTCGAAAACAACAGGCATCGAATAATTGCCTATTATTCTAAGGGTTAAGTTCGTCAAGCTGGGAGGTTCATTCAGCACGTTGCAAGTAGTAGTCGTCCTGGGCAATAAACCACGCAGCAGATGTGTGTGTGTGTGTGTGTGCCACTTAAAAGCGAACAGTTGGTCAGGAAAACTTAACCCACAAGGCAGTGAAAAATCGTTTGGTAAACTCCAACAGAATTGGAAACAAAAATATGGCGGCGGCCATTTTTAATTGACTTCCTCCCCCCCCACCACGAGTGATTCACCGGGGAATCCAGCTTCTTTGCCGATGCACAAACTCCGTCATTTGACAGAATATAATAAACGCCAATTTCGATTCAGCTTTAAAAGGAAACATTGCATGTTTTTCAACAAAATGAAATGTGGAACATTACGCGATGCAACGTATTGTCAATTTAGGGTTACCTTTGTATACCAGTTATCTACAGGTAGGACAAGAATGTCTAATTTATCTCAACATTGGAGACTTGGAGTCCAAAACTAAATCGGTGCTTTCACCTAGCATATCTTTTAAAATTTACAATGTATTTTATTATACAAAAATGCCCAATGTATTACATTATACAAAAAGCCCAATATAGCCCCTTGATTATCCGAATTGTATAAGTATATTGCAAAACACACATAATGTATTTTTTTTTAATGTTTATAATCTACTATACCCTATACATTTTTGTTCTTAAAATGTCTACATTGTAGCCCAAAATAGATTCCACATAACATATCTTTCAAAAATGTACAATGAATATTATTATACAACATGCCCAATTGTACAGTATAGAACCCCGATTATCCTACATAAAAGGTGTATACTACATAATATACGTGATGTAATTTTTTTTAATGTTTAAAATCTACTATATCTATTTTTGATCTTAAAATAACTATTCATCTCTGCATTGGAGTCCAAAATTGAATCTAACATATCTTTCAAAATTTACAATGTATTTTATTATACAACATGCCCAAAATAGTGTACACTATAAAACCCCGATTATCATATCTGTGTATCCTACAAATTACATGTAACGTAACATAACTTGTTAACAAAAATAAGCACAAAGGTGTATGCTTCCTTGGTTTAGGTAACATAAAATGTTTGAAATTGGGGATAGATTTAGTAAAATTTGGTATAGTAGGTATTGGACAACTAAATACAAGTGAAGATATGTTAGAACATGTATACAGTAATGGAATTTTGACCATATTATTTTTACATTCATTTAGATACAAACTCATTTTATACCGATTCGAATCAGGTTTCTATACGATCTCAAATGAACAAATGTCAAGCAGTAATCAGGATAGTATATATAATATAATTAATGAAAACGGGCTTTACAATTCACCAGACTTATTTGTTCCTAATTGGCATAACTTTAACGCCTTCATATACTTTTTGAGCACAGATTCGAATCTTTTGACATGCCCCATTGCTTCGCGCCAACCACGTTGTTGTCCCAAGTCACTAAAACACTTGAAATACAAAGAAAACATCTCATTAAACATGTGGCACGATTACTAAATCTTAGGCATTTCCTTCTCAATGTCCTGCTGGTCATTTTCGAGGGGAGATAAATGTTCAAATGTTCAACATCCGAACGTGAGAAAAGCAGGCAGGCAACTGTGAACAAAGCATTAAAAGAAGGCACTTGGGTAAAAATGTTCCCATTTTCATTTTGAAACGTCCATTGGAACGTAACCCGAGTACTTTTTGGGTTCGTTAACAAAAACGGTTATATTAACAAAAACCTGCCAGCAATGGCCGTTTTCAGGGCACACATGTTTCAAACATGCAACGCTTGTCCACGCTGGATATCCTATTACCGGACAGCGTGGACCATGAGAAATCCGGTTTCAAACAGCCAAGTGACCTTAAAAATGTTCAAGGAGGGGGAGAGTGAATAAATAACAAGTTTTCGACCAACTAACTTCCAGCACACTGACCATTGTGATATGTGCCTGCATTGCAATTATGACCATTTCTGTCATGGGCCCAAGTTCAATTTCCTTCATGGCCCAAAAGTGTTGATTGACAAATTGAAGATGGTAGACTGCCACAAGGACCTGTTATGAAACTAACCAGTTGTTATTTCTCTTTTTTTATGCTCCTGTAAAACTTGTTCACTGTTCTTTTGCCTGATTGATGGCGGATTTTTCACTCGTGATTATGATTCGGTTTCAAATTCGTTTTTGAAACTCATTAAGAGAAAGAAAAGTTAAAACTGGAGCCATCAGAAATCAGCTTCAAAACGATTCTGACGTCTAGGATGTTATCTAAAAATATCGTGCCGTGCTACGCTGCAGCCTAGTACACGTCGATTGCAAATTTCTATTTCAGTTAATTGGCATTTTACTCTTTGAAGTTGGACAAAACCATCATGGCCGATTTTGGAAAATCCTGTTGAGAATTGACTTATAAGAGGTGGGGAAAACTGACAGATAAAATATCAAAATTCGAATATAGTTTCAGTTATAATTTTCAAAAATCCTAATTAGGTGTAAATCTATTGACCAGAGTTGGACCATTAGAAAATTATCATTGTTCTAACCCAAATTTTAACAAAAAATACCAACAAGTGAATTTAAAGGGCACCACATGACTCAGCTTAATTGCGAAGTGGTAAGCCGAAAATGTGCAATTATCCGGGTTTTGTTGAACTGCAGTAGGTTTTGCTTAAATACAGTAATCCTGGCTCAATTTTTGTGTGTGCTAAAATCCTTCAAATCGCTAGATTAGCTATGGGAAACAAGTATTGTACATTATTAAACATAGATGTATGAGCCAAATACGGACTATGAATAGTCATGTATGGACCTGCATGGATAAATATGTTTACATGTGCGCTACATGTCTATTCATATACCTGTACATGGAAATATACTATATGCGAATAGCCATAGATAGGTCATACGTGCAATTATATGGCCATATACAATATAAAAATGTACCCAATATATTTCATACATGGCCCAAGATGGTTTATTTCCATCTCAATGTGCAAATATCCGGTCACAATTCCATACAAAAGTTGCACACGGGGCTTGCAAAATATGTGCATTTATCCGGGCTATGCAATTAAGCGGGTTCGAATGTAATTACATTTTGCCACCTTTGGATTATCCATACGTCACCTGCCCATTCCCGGAAGGTTTGGCAAGAGTCACCATTGTTCGTTAAGTTTCGCCAGGTACCTTGGACTTAAGCGTACAAAATCCAAGCCTCGAGCTTTTATCCGTTTATTCACACAAAGGACAAGTACTGGCCAAGATGGTAGAAGAGGCCGCTTACCACTGGGAACGGGCTTGCTTGAACCAGTGAGTGTTAGACAAGCCTCCAATCCCACTAACAAGCTTGACACACATATAGTATATTATTTTGTCAAAAATATCGATATCTCAATAAGCAAATAACGGACACTCAGATAAGGTCATGGTTATTTTCTAGCACAAAACACTAACAACAACAACAACAACAACAAACTATATATACGAGGCAAAAGAAGATCCCGTTATCATCTTTGTTGTTCTGTAGTCAAACTCCATGTTGGAGGTACGCTTAGGAAATTCCTCTCCCCCACCTCTAATAAAAACAGCTTTTGAGAGATAGTAGAAAACGAAAAGTAGGGAAAAAAAGACACGCCATGTGGAAACTGACCACTAGTTTTCTTCGGACGTCCACCGTCCAGCGTTAACACTTCTCATGCCCCCAAAACTCCGGGCTTGTTTGAAACGGCTGCCGCAGGGCCGCCGGGGTTCCGCTTCCCTCACCGAAGTCCCCTTGGTCCCGTTAGCACCGCGGGAGCGGAAAGGACGAACGCGGCAGCAGCGTCGCGCGTCGCCGGCGTGTCTGGCACTCGCACGTCCGCACTCCGAAAACACACAACTCCATGGTATATAGTTTCCCTACCGTAGTCGTCCCCGCGATTAAAGCAAAAGTGCGGTAGCTCGGCGTAAAAGCACCGCACACTGACTCACTTTGACGCTCCTGCCGCTAGGCCTAAGTCCGACCACGAAAGAAAAAAAACTGGGGGTAGAACTGCGAAAAACGCGTCGGACAAGTGAGGGGAGAGACAGACGAACGAGGGGGAATAAGCAGCGGCAACGAGTAGGGGGAGAGGAAGAAAATGGGGTAGTGGAAAAGAGGGGAGGAGGAGGGGGGGATAAAGATGACGAGATGTTATAGTGGGGGAGTCAGAAATTAACATTCGGGTCAATCCGGGTTTAAGACAATGGAAAATTCTGGCACTGTGAATGAGACAAAAATTAGGGACTTACCGTAGAGGTGGTATCGTAAAAACAAGGTCCGAAGGGTCCGCCACCGCTGCGCTTAGCCTACTTCTTTGTCCCACTGCGTAGCGCCATCAAGCAACTTGCCCAAAACTCGGGTATGCAAATTTGCCCCTCGCCAGGGGCTGGTGGGGTGGGGATAACAGAAAAAAGGGGGTCACGTGACCACGGAAGCACGGCCCGTTTCTTCCTCGCGTAGGCACCCACCGTTGCTGGACACCAATGGCGCAAAGTTCACCCACGAACAAAACACACCAAGTTTATAACGTCCGAAAAAAAACACCAATGATGACCACCACTACTTCTTCAAACGTGGGACACGCGTTTTTTTATTTTGTTGTTGTTGTTGTTACGTTTTAATTCACACGTTCACACGCGCACGCCGTACGGGAACAATGAAAACTGGAGTGAAAAACGGTGAAACATACAACCCCACTTGAAAAATAACCATTTCTAGAATCCCGGCAAACAGTGAAGATTTTCCGGTGGGCCAACGAACAAAGACCCGCCGCCAACCAGTGCACCAGCCGTAGCGCTTTTCTCCCACTTTTCCCTGAACGGGCCAACCAATATGGAGGCGGGTCTCCCCTGCTACACCGCACACAAATCCCGGGCAGCACCGCTACTCCTCATTCATGGCCCATTCCTCAGTGGGACCCTTTCACACCCCTCGAGCCGCGTGTATCCGCCCGCCGCAGCGCCACCGCGGTGGTAGGGCATGCAGCGTTCGGAAACCCGCGGAAAAAAAACAAAACACGGGGATTTTATCAATCGGAATACAAGGGTTTGCTCCTTTGTAACCCGTCGTGAATACCACCCACAACTTCGGTAACGCTGGTGGCGCCTGATTGGGAACGAAGAAGCTTTTTTTTAAACAGATTTCTAGAGTGTGGAATATAGGTAATAAGTACGAAAATGTAAGCCGAATACTATCGGAGGATATTTCTGTTACAAAAAATGGCCGTGAAAATGATAACGGTGAGAAAGTAGGCCATTGTGAATAGCGGGGGAAAAAAACCACGCGTTCTTTTAGTAGGTGGTTGAAGCGCTGTTGGTTTGAGACTTGATACGGATGCCTGGCGCCCTCTTTAGGATGCCGCTAAATTAAGGAGGCTTTGCCGCCTAAATTTGAAACTGTCGCGGGTCATTCTGCTTTTGGAAATTATTTTATGAGCAAAACTTTACCTACCCAACTCCGACACTCACAGAATTTAAAAAAAAACATAATTTATAAAAATAAATTACGTAAAATGTGGATACTTTGGTCCAGTTATCTTTTTTTTGTCAAGTTTGTTTCCATGGGTCTTTTTCAGCCAGTTGGAAAGAAACACTTTTCCGTCATATTAAAGCCGGCTCTCCACCAAGACGTGCATAAAAGTATTTACACACATATGCAAAAAAGTTTGCCCTCCGGGTTTGTTTCAGCCGCCATTTTGTAAATATATGTA
>JAQGAE010002861.1:0-16347 GCA_034696685.1 Julus scandinavius | reverse complement strand
TTCTCGTGCTGCCACCTGCTGGCAGCGTGGGCAAATTAACGGACATTTTTCAAACTTGTTTATTAATTTTAAAAAATATCTACCAGCTCAAAGTGAAAAACGAAAAAGTGACACCATTGCTGATTTATCAAAGCTATTTTGAACAATTTTTATTTTTATTTAATCTCTTTTTGTTTGGCTGTAATTGTTTTTTAAAATTTCACACATTAAAAGTGATAGGGTTGTGATCCAGCTTAAGATGAAACGTTGTTTTGAACCATTTGTAAATAAACACGTGATTTGCACCTGCTGCACATATGACTAAACATGTGTATTTATTCAGAATGTCGTAAAAATGCCATAGAATTTATAATATTTTTCAAATATCCGCGACTTGGACTACCTTGTCATTAACATGCCACTAAATTAACTATATTTTGGAAAACATGTTTAAAATGGCTTGTTTCTAGCACAACTTTAAAAGCTCGTCACTAAATGTCCCTCATGCAGTTCCGAACATAATTATAACATAGCTTTGTTTCGATAGAAGAAACAATTCGAAGAATATGTTCAAAATATTCTTAATCTGAAATGTTTGCTACAGTAAGAATTCTGATTTAGATGCTGGCATACAAATGACAGAATTTCAACAGTGTACGATAGCTTATTTTTTTCTTTAACGATAGGATGTTCAGTTGTCAAAATTTGACATTAAAGTTTTATGTTTGTAATTTCAACATTGTACGATGGCTTGTTTTCCTTCTTTGACGATAGAATGTTCAATTGTCAGAATTTGACATTATGTTTGTAAGTGATGCTGGAAACAAAATTCAGCGTTGAGCATTTTGTGATTTTAGCGGTTGTGTATTACTTTTTAATATTGTAGATAAAGCTGAAGTAATATAAACTGTTGACTTGATCGACGTATAATTATTCTTTTCCGTGTTATCTTACATATAAGCTTGAGGCATCTATGTAAAATTGAGGAAATTTAAGTGACGCATATTATGATGTAAGCGGACTAATCTGGGCAACTACTGCAAATTGTTCTCGCAAATCTTTCATCTCGACATTGATGTTGTTTTCAAAAATGTTGTTCTCAATAACGAGTTTATCGATTGTTACTTTGATATGTTTTTTGTCTGTATTTTGCATCCGCTTTGGGAAGAATGTATTTTTATCTATCTGTAATGCAAGTCGGTTTCGTTTATCTTATCTCTGCATAGGCCGTTACGGAGCACTGATTTTTAGATGAATGAGATATATAACTTTTGTGAAATGCAAATCGAGCCTTAACCAATGTTCCACTCAATTCTCTGTAAGTAAGTTTCAACACAATTTTAGTTTATGAGAAGTTTCAAAAAGTTTTCGCTATTTTATACTAACACAATTCGATCATGATATATTATTTCTTACCAAATTTTACTTCTTACAAAATTTTGAACAGTGTATTGATGGTAATGCTAAATACCATTAAGTTTTCAACAATAGAAATTCCATCCTATGATTTTCGACTTAATTATGGCTGGGATTTTCTCTGTTTCCTTGATGCGACACAACGTCAAGTGTATTTACGTGACTCTGTCCCATTTGTCACTTAGGCGTTTGTGTTGATGCTTGCCATTCTACAGTAGTCAAAATAAATGGCTTAATCCAACGAAGCGAAATGTGCCATTAGCACAACTTCATGGATTAGGAAACAAGGTTAAGAAATTCTACTTAAAGGCATTACATGTTTCCAGGAAAGCATTCCTGGCAACAAAGTCTGCATTGAAGTAATTGCTAACTTAAGATGTGGATTAAGATGTCCGACAAATTATCGTCTTCACTTTCATAAAATTACTGATTCTTGATAATCCATACCAACATGTATTCGGTGACAGATGCAAAGACAAAACTAAGCTATTTGTCTTTCCCTGATTCAAAGATAACCACTTATAAAAAATATATGAAAAATGGTGCCTATAAATTGGCACCACAATCCATATAACTATTGCTGTTGTAAAACAATTGTGTACGTGTATGTCAACTTTGCTATAGGTCCTTCATGTATTATCCAAACTTGCATAGTCACGACAGTCTTATCTGTATCCATATACAATTATTAGTGTTAATATCTGGGGTATGATTGTGTCTATGATTAGTACATTGTGCAGGTCATTTCGCTAATGATGTTACATATTCTTTCCAAATACGTGTAATAAATATTAACCAGCTAACTTCATAAATATCAATCCAATTTTGTGCAAGTGCCCCAACCTTGATATTTTAAAAACCAGATTGTGGCGATTTTGTAATTCAAGACGCGTTCGAGGTAATCATCTACAAGAATTCCAACTTTAATTCAATTAAATTCACTGAAGTTTTCTGCAGTCAGTATATAGAAGCGCATTTTCATAATGGAATTAAATCTAATTACCAAAATATGGTCTTATTAAACGAGATATAACCGTATTGGTTTCTGACAAACGTTGCCTTAAGGCTAGGTTTGTGTTGTTTTATAGGGTTTATAAGGGAGTAAAAGATCACGAGCAGGATACTTTGGTTGTGCAGTCTCTAAAATCTATAATAGATAGTAAGATTTCTAATAAAAGTGATAACACATTTTGTTTAAACATCTCAATTCCTCTTAATTTCTTAAAGTCAAGATGGAGATACTCATTAATGTTTGAAGTTGTTATTCGAACCCCTTGATAGACATCAACTTCATGCCAAAGTATGAAATTTTATAAACATCGTCTATTTCAAAACGCTCTTTACGATACAATTTCTTGATTTTTATTGAAGAAAAAAATGTCTTATAGCACACCAGAATCTCATTTTAGAGATCTATGCAACTCTTCATTTAATCAAACATTCATAAATTCTGAAATAAATTTCGGTAAACTAAGTCCTGAAATATTGATTGAAACGTTAGATCAATCATGCATGCTGGTAGCACATTATTTCATTTCACTTTCCTATATAATGTCTTCCAGTTTATCAAGCATTATCGAAATTTTGTTGGTATTTACTGTAAATTTAGTCCTAAAACCTTATTTCAAATTGTCGTATCTGTTTTATTACATAGCATTTTGTGAAACAAATATGTGTATGCAGTTATATCTGGGGCATTAATCAGTGTACACTGATCTATACTTGTTATTCAAACATTCCGCCGTTCTGCAATTCTGGACATCGTTGCTTGACGTCGAGATAGAGCGCAGTAGTCTTTGGTTCTTCAAATATTGATTGAATGAAGTGCCATTCAGGGACCTACAATTAATATCACCAGAATGGGAAATACTATCTCGTTTTACCCTTTGATTTTTTTTTACTTGAATAACTACAATCAGTACAGGACTGGGTCTGAAAATATTGGTTACCATTAAACACAAGGGACCAACTCGCAACCATAAGACAATCGCTTAATTTTTATAATAAGAAATTCCATTTAAAAAAATACATAGGTGGAAAAAAGGTTCAGTTAAAATTGTTATAATTGAATTTTTTTTTTTAATTTTTAAAAATTTGATTAATATTTGTGCAAGATAACTAAATTATGAAATGTTAGTTTCCACATTTTGTTAAAACCATCATCCTTCAATTTAAACCTACCATGTTTAAGCCTATACATGCGGCCACGGAATTTTGGGATAATATTAGTATTTAATTAGTATTAATGAATTGTAATTGATAAGAAAAGTTTTTTTTTTAATGCACGCTGTATTTTACCATAATATGGAAACAAACAGTATGCGAAAAGTAGGTCAATTTTTTAATTTTTTGGTACAATCAAATGTGTCAATATGTAAATTTCGCAATTTCACTAGTGAAATAAGCTTATAATAAAATAAGCTTATATTAGAAAATCCAACGAATTATGAGGGGTAAAAATAGAAGTTTAGTGTCTCGATATTGTTTCGTACTTGCCATAAATGAAAACAAAGATGCATGATTATTAAATAAGTTGACCAAATCCGATAACAATACTATTTTAATCTTGTTTTGCGATTGGTTGGTCCGCAGTTCGTTTTTCGAAGAGAAGTTTTAAAATATTGATGGTCGGTGATTCGATGATCAATGTTAACATGAGGCCTGTTATCAGGCTAAATATAAATTTGCTAATAGTCCATGACAACTAAAAGTAATTAAAAACTATAAATATTTGGACTAAATATTTACAAATATTTTCAATCAGATTTTTATTGATACTTACAAAGTTATAGACCCTGAAATGCAATCCGTCATACTGTCCAATAAAATAGTAGGTTAGCACGGTATGGTGGGTCAAATACACGCCGAAGGTCAGTCGTCCGGCTACCGTGAAAATCGGTCGCGTGAAAAGCCAATTCAATACACCTGCGAATGAATTGAATCGAAATTTTATTAATATTCACTTGTCAATCATTAATAGTAATGACAAACTGCTAACAAACCTCCATGTCCAAGTGAACATGCTAAGATTATCCAAGCTATAGCAATTGCCCAAGCTGTACGTCCTAGGGATCCATATACAGCATTCATTAAAGGTCCCATGACATAAGGGCCTTTGAAATAAGGAAATGTACCAAAGATGATCGCATAGAATGTTGCCATTGAGCAAATCCATGCGGGAGTTATTAACCTCTAAAAAATCCAATATAACAAATGTAAGTAAACAAATTTTCTATTAAGGCTTGTCTAAATTACTGCCTAAATTTCGTTAAATTACTTGATTTTGTTAAGTTTACCTATTAATTATGGTTTATAGCACCTGGTCCCTGGAAATCTACTAATTTCAACACTGAAAACTCAAAATGTGCAAAAAAGCACACCAAATGTGTAAAAAAGTTGCGCACACATAAATGTGTAAAATTACCTATTTTTATATGCAATATAACACATTTGAATGTCAAAATGCACAGTAGTTTGTTTTGACAACACACTACTGTGCATTTTGACTTATAAAAATAGGTAATTTTACACATTTATGTGTGCTTTTTTCGCACATTTTGAGTTTTCAGTGAAGTAATGCAACGGAATTTACCTGGATACTTAGACAATGAGTTATGTAATCATAAATAATATTTCTTAGTCAATTAATTTTAGTGAAGATGGTTGCTAATTAAGTACGATCAATGCCTAGTACTATATATTTGTATGCAGGGAACAAATTCATGTTTGAGGTCTTGAGCCAGTTAGCTCAAATCTGCACTTACTAAACCTTCCAAGACTTGTTTTTCCATTGTTTTGCTAAATCAGCAACTCGGCACATATTTTGATTCAGCTAATAGAATGTTGCTTACCTTATCGTATGAAATATTATGCTTCCGAATGATGTAATACATATACCCGGCTGCTATTCCAACGACGTACGCAGGAACGTGATAAAAGGTTCGCAGATATACATCTCCATAAAATTTTCTAAATGTTGGAACACTGTCCAAAACACACAATAATGGTCATTACAATGTGACACTATGTGTACATTTTTGATAAAATGTAAAAAATCAGTTTGGTGCATCCGAAAATAAACTTAATAGGTGATAATGAACCAATCAGTGTCCTGAAACATTGTTTTTTAAGTTTATTGTTGTCATATCGCTGTTATTGTGGCTGGCATGACCCATTGTTTTTTTCTCTGTTCATTTGCCACAATTTTCTCATGATTTATTTTGGACATAATAATCGTTTCATGAAAGATCTTACTTACTCTGTATATCTTCCAACAAAGGTAGACATATTATTTACAATGATGAGATATGCTGTGTATAATGTGCATCCAATAAAGAATACACCCATCATCAGCATGCCCAAAAATGGTTTTCTTTGGATTGATTAAATTCGTAAGTTAGTTCAAAATAAAATTGGACTGTTTTATGAGACCAAACTCAAAATGGTTACCTGTATAGCTGATATAAAATTATGCCGGCCATGATGTAGAGCTGGAAATCAGCTGATAAATACCATGCTTCCAGAAAACACTACAATTTAAATATACCATTAAATAACATGACAATGCCAAAAAAAAAAATCCATCAATTGTTATACCTCTCTCTCGCCAATAAAAATATTTTGAATGTACAAAATGGATTTCCACCATTGACTTCTGCAAACTTTTACCACAGCTTCTGAGATAAAGGGCCACATTGGACCGTCCTGTATATGATAAGAAGGGCCAGATGTCATCATAAGCATAACAATGAAGGGAGGAGTTATTCTAGAAAATAGTAGAACACAACAATAATGTATTGGAATGTCTCGAAAGCGAAAATAATATTTTTTAGAAATAAATCATAAAGTTCACAAACCTTAAATATCGGTAAATGAAAAACACAAAAATGTTGGGAGTTTCTTTTTTTACGTCGCATTTCTCGATGAAGTTGTAGGTTATCAAGAAACCGCTGAATGGAATAAAAAAATTACGTGTTAATCTCAAAAGACAATGTAACAATCCAATCAAAGTTGACATGTATATATATTTTGGCTATAGCTTGCATAGGACACTGAGAATTCTAAACTTATCAGTATTAAATTTTAGCAGCTACTCGTATACATAATAAATTCTTCTTACTTCTCGTATACACAAGCCAATCGCTACCACGTTAACATCAAAATAAGGTTTTACTGAAGAAAACGTTCTCAAGTACTAACTAATGTATAACGTTTACTTAAATTCAGAAACTTTAATATCAAATCAATAAGGTGCATACTTAAGAACACGCAATAATTTAGGTACATAAAAAGATCTTATTTTGATCATACCAACCTGATAGTAAAAAACGTTGTTACCGCATATGAAGCAGGGAATGAAAATTGTTGAAGAAAATAATAATCGAATAAAGTCTGCACTTCTAATGGATTTTCTGTAAATAAATTTTATTTGTAAATGTTTTAAAACTATAAAAGTTGTATTTCTACAATTAATAAACGTATATCTTCTAGATATGATAGGCTAAGTCATCGGTCTTCAAACATCTAACCCCAGGGGAACCCTACGCTTAAAATGTCATTTCTTTGGACCCAAGCAACATTAAATAGCCAAAGTCATTTTTTTAAATTTCAATGAAAAAGTTTTAAAATGAAAATTTAGATAGTTATATTTGAGTTTATATTTAATTAAAATTGATAACATTGAATTTTGTATACTTTTATTGTCAGCAATTATTAAGTAATGCAATATAATTTGTACTGAGTATTTGAAAAGAGAATCGGATTTTAGTACTAAAGTACCTGCAGCAGTACTGAACATTACCCGGCACTTACTATTTTGAATTCCGAATATTGAATCAAAATATAAAATTCATCATCTGTACAGCAAAGTATGGATTTAAAAAAATATATATTTGCACAATTTTAATATTTTTTCCATTAATTTGATGATGCGCATAAATGCATTATTAACTCTTAGTACTGCATTTGAACAGTGTTGTAAAGAAATATTTAATTTAATTGATAAAGATGGCAAGATGATCAGATAATATACCAACAAAAAAAAACTGAAAATGTTCCAAGGAACCAAGTTGGAATACTGCTGGGTTAAGTAGTACTTGAGAAGTAACTTACTCCAAGGATAAGCCGATATTGCATATGACATTATATGGCCACATATAATCCAATAACAAGAGAAAACACGCAGTCCATTGATGACTCTTAACTCAGTATTATTTTCACTAATATGAAAAACCGACTTCAAGTTTCTAATTGCCGAGAAGGATGCCAACAATGTCTTGCCTAAACCTATAATTTTTAAAACAGATTTTCATTTAAAATAGTGATTTTTAAAGATAGTGGGTTAACACAGATAATGTTAAATATAGTACATGATTGTTGTAACTTCTCAGCATGTCTGTTACCCAACGACGTTAATAACTCTGTTATCGTACCAGTCAAAACGAGCAATCCCAATATTGAAATAATACATCTGTAAAAACAGAATAATGAGTAAATATATTGTAAATATAGCTACCAATATATCACAAATAATTTTATACATTAAGGGGGATTACAACCCTATCCCTTTCAATGGGTGAAATTTGCAGAGACACTCACAGTCAAACAAAAAGAGATTAAATAAAAATAAAAATTGTTTAAAATAGCTTAATAAATCAGCAAGGGGCTTCAGTTGTCATTTTTCACTTTAAAGTCGTAGATTTTTTTAAATTAATATTTTATTCAATAGCACTCACAACTTGCCTATCTCATGCTGCCACCTGCTGGCAGCGTGTGCAAAATAACGGACATTTTTCAAACTTGTATATTAATTTTTTTTTAAATCTACCATTTAAAAGTGAAAAACGACAAGCGGAGCCCCTTGCTGATCCATCAAGCCACCCCAAACAATTCTCATCCCCATGCAAACCTCCCTCTTTCAACTGTGAGTATCTTTGCAAACCCGACCGATTGAAAAGAATAGGATTGTTATCCCTCTTAAATAAGTCTACTCGCATAAGTATGATAGTGGTGGTATCCATACTTCTCCCATTCTTTGTCTGACAAAAACCATCCTGCACATTCACCTTAATAGAATCTTTCACGAAGTTGAATGCTGTTAGAAATTATAACAATCTTAGCTGTATTACAGCAAATATTTGGTAAAAAAAAACTAAATGGAATCATTAAATTGATTGTAAGACCCTCTTAGGTTTACTGTGATTTATTAGAAGGGACTTGTCCTGGAATGAACAGGTTGAAGGAAGGCACATGCCCAAAAATAAATCCAATTCCGCGTTTATTAGCTACAAAAAAAATATAAAAAAATAATTTGCCACTAAAATGGAGTACATTTTGTCAACATCATGCTTATTTTCAAATACTAACAGCATATTAAAATCTACCAACATGCAAGTATGATTTAGCAATATACTAAATAGAAAAATCTCGGTATATTTTAATATAAAAATCTACGTTTTATTTAAAGGGGTTATTCTTACTTTTATTTTCAGATTATTTTGATTTATTTTAACCATACAGTATTCTCCGATAAATTTATCTTCTGATGAATTTATTGTTGGTGCAATAACGTCCAAACATTGCTGATAACTGCCCAACCAATAAAAATTTCCAGACATTATTCCTGATGGAGGTTTCCCTATTGAATCCACCACTAGAAAGTTAAAAATATCAAACTGTTTACTAATCGTGCTAAATTTGGTGGAAACACATTTCAGAACACTTGCGAAATGTCAATAACATGGGCTAGGAAAACTAAAAAGATGTTTCATCATTATTTATGGCAATTAATTAAAGGCTTATGCTTATTATTAAAAAATGTTAAAAACGATTTAAAAAAATTTACAAAATTGGATCTTCATCTTTAATTTTTGAGTTTAGTGAAATTCATTTTTAATAAATTTCTACTATTATTTCCTTACTCGATACATATGCATCGTATCGAAATATTTCTTGTTTTCTAGAAATGGGAAATTAATCTAATCTGTATTGTTTGAGATATTAAAATTGTATAAAGTTTCATAAGTATACTTAATACATGTACATAACACGTATGCAAATAATTGAAACAAACATAAAAGAGTGAAAATCGTAATAAATGAAAAGCTGTACTTACTTCGGACTGCCCAGTTATTCGTGACATTTGACCACGTTTTCGCATCTAATAATTCTGTCAAAGTATATTTTACATCATTAACGCAAACATCAGAAATTGTGTTCGGGAGCTGCATGATGTTCATCAAAAAAGACGGACTTTTTGCAAAGTTCATAACATAGCTTGCCAAATTTTCAATTTCATTAAGATTTTGGGGCAGTGAGATCCATTCTGGTAATTGACCATTGAGTTTTGATATAGAATTACCCCAGACCATTACAATTATAATGAATTTCAAAAGTAAAGCCATTTTCATATTGTCTGACGATTTCTTGTTGAGCGATATCGCAGATCGTGATCTATATATATGGTGCTTGGTTAATAAGTGATAAAAATGGATAGCTTAGGCTATTTAACTGCAACAGATGATACGAAATAGCCATGCGGGTAGGTACGTGTGGATGGCAACAACTGCTACTATTTGTTCGGTAATATTATGAAATAAGGGGTGTTTGGTGATGTACAAATACTACATCTAGCACGGTTGACTTTATTTAAAAAGTGTATTTTTTTATTGTTAAATGATTGTGGTCAGCCGTGGCTTTATGCAAAAATTTTCATTGTTAAAATTGATACAATTCTGGGAGATTTATTTACAATGTCTGTTAGTCACAGCGTTCGATTAGTTACACATTATCTGTTACGCGTACCCATCAAAAATGGACTACAGAGACAGTATTTAATTCAGAGATTTTGGAATTTTTGGTTTCCCCTAAACTAATTTACTCAATCTTACTTCACAAGTAGGTAATTTATTCTTTAATAAGCTGAATAACTTATTGTTTATAACCTCCTCGAGCAATTTAAACGTTTTACTAATGTTGTGATATTATTAGATACAATCGTAAACTGTTTTGTGACACAAAATACTCGGTTTAATTTTCAACGTGATAATTCTTAATTAATAATATGCAGGGTCAACACCTTAGTAGCCCCATGGTAGTGTTTGAGTTTTAGCATGCTGCCTGGTTCTATGTTGAATACTCCAGAAGATGGCATTTTTGTTCATTATTGTAAAATCATTATACAGCAAGTGAAGAAGTAAAGGTTCAGTTATACCTTTAGCAATGTTGGAAAAAATAGCTGCTTGTAAGACCATGCTGAAGACTCAAGTGTATGTTGAGTTTTACGATGAAGCCGTTCGTGTTTGAATGTAGGCTATAATGTATTCATTCTTTCATTGCTATCATAATTTATTGTTTAAAATATAGGCCCATGAAAGTCAGTTTGGAACCCGGAAAAGTAATTATATTTGATTTACTTTCGGTAAAAAAGTTTGATCGCAAATATAACATATACGGTAGTCATACTTAGGTGTAGCAAAGATATATTGTCGACAATATGATAGTTTTGTGCCACGTGTGGATATAACCTTATTTCAGTGACTGCATGCTCTGCCAATGTTAAATAATACCGTAGTGTATTTGTAGTTTGCATCAGGTGTTTTTCTACTCTAACTATTCGTAGAATATCAAAAATGGTGCATCAACCCGAACATTTTACCTAACCTACCTCACATTTTTCACCCATTTTAATAGACAAACATTAACATTCGCAACAGTAAAAAATATACATTCTATGAAATTATAGATAATTTAGTAAAAACTTCTCCAATAGTTTCTTTAGTGAATGTTCAGTATTAGCAGTATATAACATTTGGACCTATGTACAGTAAGTGCAACCATGCATTTTTTTTTATTAAAAATGTAGAAGTAATTTCGGTTGCTAGTATTAGTAACACATATGGTAGTCATGTGTAGTCAGGTGTAGCAAATAAATATTGTCGACAATACGATAGTTTCGTGCCACATGTGGCTATAACCTCATTTCAGTAACTGCAGGCAAATGGCCCACATGGAAAAGAGATGCATTTCAAAAATGCATATAGATTGCGACACTGAAATGCATTTCAAAATGCATTTTGAATATATTTTGAAATACATTTATAAATGCATTTTTAGAAATACATTTCTAAAAATGCATTTTAAAATGTATTTCAAAACGCATTTTTAAATACATTTTTAGAAATGCATTTTCGGTGTCTCAATCTATATGTATTTTAAATGCATTGCAAATGCATTGTAAATCATTGTAAATGCATTTCTGTTCCATGTGGGATTGCTGTAGTCACTGTGACATATTCACCAAGTGGTTTATACGTATATAAGTAAAATATACTATCATATGAATGAAACTAAGCCTTAATTCATCGATCAGATTTCTACGATTGAATATACATGTAATTGTAAAATTAAGCATTATCATATATTTTTCATACCCTAATGTTTGTTTATTATAAATAAAAAGAGGCGAGAATATATCCTACAACCAGGATTTTATTAGCACAACGATTAGTCTAACTATAAGCAATCATCAGGGGCTCTGGATTCATACAGTACGACAAAAATATACATGATTAGGATAGTACATGATTACAAAATGAATGGAAACTAGTATTACTAACAAATCCATTTTATCCCTATTACCCATAAATAATGAAATTTGGAATGAAAAAAAAGTTTAAAACGCCAAAAACGGGGCAAACTGGATAGGACAGGAAGATGACTGTATGTGATTGTCTATATAGAAATGATTTTGAGCAATTCCCATACAAAATTGTTCAACATTTGTGATTTTGTTTGTGATTTCCAATTATGAATTTTAGAAATCCTCTTGTTTAAGAAGATGCTCGTTATCAAGATTTTCTGGAAACTGTCTGTTTTTCTTTTCACCGGTTGACAGCAAAAGTATACATATTGAATTGATCGGCATCTCAAATAAAACGCAAAGTAAAAATCCTAGGAATAGATCCGTAGCCAGGATGCCTATAAAAATATTTACCTATAGAGATTGAACAATAATCCGCAAGATAAGTCAAACAATATAAGTAATCCAAGACTGTTTTCAAAGTGGCAATTACCATTCTGTAATGGTTGAAGTGAATTGGTTCGCTTAGTGATCCGAAGTAGATTATTAATACTATATTCTGAATTATATAGAATGAGTACGAAATCTTGCTTAAAGGTATGAAGTATTTCCAGGATAATATACGTTCGATGATACCTGCAATGTTGATAAAGAGCTGTTAACATAAAGTTTAATAATTCCGTTTTGTACAGGTGAATAAGTTTATGAGGAATATTTCTTACCTCCATTACCAACAGTACAAGCCAAAATGATCCATGCTATATTTATTGTCCACGCCATTCTGGACAGTGAGCCAAATAGCACGTTAAACGTAGGTGTAGCTATTAGCTGACCGCTATAATATAAGGAAGTTCCCCATAACAGTGTCAAAGTTGAAACTGTACATATTATCCAAGCTGTCATAGACAATGCCAATTGCAAATAAAATGTACATTTTGTAGTATTTAAAATAATCTATTCAGAAAATTAGACAGCACATACCTATTTAAAAAAAAATAGTTTCACAAAGTTCTGGTTTATTTTCTTAGAAAATGTTTTTTTTTTTTTTTTTTTTTTTTTGGGACACAGTGTACAACAATACATATTTATATTCAATGCATAGTGGAATTAGTTAATGTATTTTGATAAACTGAACAAAATTGATTTGAAAACGTTTTATAAGACACTATCTACTTTATGAGTACTCTTAGTTATGCCACCATCTCATTAAAATTTATAATAAAGTAATTTTCCTTAATAAGGTATGAAAGAAAATTGTATACCTTTAGCTATTGCTTTGAAAAGTTATGGAATATATTTGCAAAAATTAGCACTTCATTTGCGTTATTGTGTGGTGCAATATTTGTAGAGATAGTGTTGCTTACTCGCTTTATTATAATTTTCTTTTTGTTGAAATGTACATGGAGAAAGTAACCCAGTATTAATCCAATCAAATATTGTCCAAGGTGACCCCAAGGTTTCATGTAGTAATATTCCATGAAATTGAAAACTTTGTCATCCCTGTAATTTAGTTTATACATGGTAAATTACTAGGGCATCATGCACATAAATACTGTATATTCTTTAAGTCATAATGTCTCAACATTCTGGTTAATATGGTTAATTACTTATGGCACTTGCTCATATTGATCTAGTTGAAAATAAAATAAATTCATAAATACTTACGTGGTAGAGGAATTAAAAATGAATTCTACATGCTTGAAGTGAATAACCAGCATCTGAACTACAATGCTTAATACTATGCAAATTCCAATTCCAATTAATCCCCACTTAGGTTTTCTGCATAGTAAATATTAGATCATTGTAATGTTGTGTAATTATAATATGCTTTTTCAAAGATTTGTTTTAACTACTGTACCTGTAAAGAGGATTCAACAGCAATGATGTCAAGATAAATAGCTGCAGGTCTACAGCAAGATACCATGCTACGCTGTTGCACTAAAACAAAAATTGTAATGTACTAGAACAATTTCTATAGATTAATTAAACAGACTTAAGTAAAGTTGATAAAATAATTGTTGTAATTACCTCCGAATCTGTTGTCGTGAAATTAAATATGTACAACAAAGAAGCCCACCAAGTTTTTCTGCAGTTTGTTTTCATTTCGAATTCATATTCCCATAAGGGACTTCTTAATAGATAATATAATGGACCAGCCATTATACCCACAGTAACCATAAATGCTGGAGTTATCCTAGGACATTAAAAAAAATAATAATTAGCTAAACTTATTATATAGCGTCGGTCAAACGTTTAGCACTAATTAGTGGAATAGAAAGATACATATGTATGTAGTACATTCTGTGTAATCAAAGAACACATGATTGTCCCACTCATGATTTTTAATATAGAAATGCTTTAATTATATACATACATGCCTTTCTTTTAAAATTCCATAAGCTAGTGATTTATGTCAAAAACCTTAAATATTGATATCAAAATCACCTTATATAGTGCAAAAGATACATTATTGGAAGATTGCGAAACTTGAAATTTTGCGCTTTTTTCAAAAATATGTATGTAATCAGTGTAGAGCTGAAAATAGAGTAGTCTATATCAACACTTTAAATCACATCTATCTCATTCAAAAAGTATACACCCAACATGATTGTTTTTACCTTATCAGAAAAAATGTGTCCACTGCATACATCGCATTGGCAATTGTTCCAAATAATATCTCTTTATCAAGAGTATGGATAGCATCTATTGTGTTGTCTGAAACAATTAATTTAGAATTTCAAATTACTGTAACAGTTTTTAGACATTGGAGCATCCAGGAACTCCAGTATTCATTATACGCTATACATATATGACATACTATGTATAAAGTACTAGATTTCGAAACTACTCGTATTTCTATTATGAAAAAACTGAAATTCCAGTACAGGCAATTAATGCAAGATGTTGTGAACATAATTTTTTTTTTAAGAAATGATAAGCAATATGCGTTCAGTTCTAAACGAAAAAGTATAAATTTTGCTCGTATATTGACTACAGTTCATTTGAGGTCACAACATGCATCTACACTGTGTCCCAAAAAAAAACATTTCCTAAGAAAATAAATCAGAACTTCGTGAAAAACGATTTGTTTGAAATGAATTTTTGAGTTATATACTTTAATTAATAGACATTCAAATTTACCGCGCATAGGTGGCGCTGCATGTCAGCTTTATTTTTATTTCCGGAATGTCCCTCATCGAGATAATAAATCGTCTGCTCAAACATGGCGTTTACTCAGGAATCGTATTGCGATAAAAATATTGCATGAAAACAAAAATACGGTGCAAAAAGATTACTGAAAGAGTTTCCAGAAAAGGGATGGACTCCATTCACATTTAAAAAGATAAACCAAACGGGTTCTGATTTATTTTCTTAGGGAATGTTTTTTTTTGGGGCACAGTGTATAATCCTTACCAAGTGGTATAATAAACAATGTTTTGTAGCAGTGTGCCAAAAGAATCCATGACATACTAAAAACTTTGATCCCATGCAAAACATGAATGTCGCCGTTTCTCTTTTCCAAGTTAAATACTTTTGCCAAATTGTTGGGTACTGATATGACAGAACAGAGTTTTCCTAGTCTTCCTGCAAAGGAAAACAGTGGCTTATTCTGTTTTCATTATAAATAATTATGAAGTGTTATTGTACAAGTTAGCTTAAGTGTTGTTACCTGGATATTTTATTCTATCAACAATGGATCCAGTTATGACAAGCAAAATAATTCCAATTAAACAACATCTTTCAAAAAAAAAATATTTGTTAATGTGTTTTAAATATTTACTTAAAAATGTAAAAAATTATTGTACATGTACATGGATAGGAACGGAACAGAACCGAGCATGCCAAAGATATTTAGCAGACCACCCAGCGGAACGAGCCCACACAAAAAAAACGCACGCTGAAATTCGATGGTAACATATCATCGAGATTTCAGCGTGCGTGTTTTTTTTTAAAACAAAATTAAATGAAAAACTCGCGATAATTTAAAAAAAAAAGTAATGCAAATATAAAACATGGCAGATATTGAATGGGTGGGGAAAATTTATATTTCGCTTATTATAGTCATGCTAGAATTTTTGTTTTCGGATATTATTTCTTGCCTATTCTGTTTGGTGGGAATTCACGGAATGCTCACAACCGATGTTGCGCCATCTGCAGGCATACTTTCCGAGCGTTTTCGGTCTCGTGGGAGTAAGGCATTATGCCTAGTTCACAATGCCTCGACCGACGTCGTCCGCCGGTCGAGGCGGAGCTTAATATTCCGAAGAAAAACTTCACACGTTTTGTCGCCCGGCGCAGTCTGGTTCACAATGGACCGACCGACATCCAAACGTCCAAACGCCTACTAGGTAAAGCGCCGTCAGATCAGCCAT
>JAQGAE010002860.1:0-16347 GCA_034696685.1 Julus scandinavius | reverse complement strand
ATCACGACAGTAAGTCGACGACTGGCTGTGTTACTGTTTATAAATTTAGTGGAAAGGCGGATCATGATCTATTAATGTTTAAGTTGACAAAACTTAAAAGAGTATGCTGGAATCATCTATGTCTTGAAAGTTTTTTTTATAGTTTATTAGGAATCCATATGAATGCATTCCCCCAAGTCTTTTCATTTTTTTTTTTCAAAATTGGCTTTTTACTTTCTGTAAAAATACTTATTTGATCAAAGCAATGTATAATCGACTTTTCTTTCAGCTGAATAACTCTTTTGGAGAAACTCATTGCCCCTTTTAGATTTCTGTTAGTTTGAAATTTCTATGGTTTTTGGTATCTTGCTCTGTTTATGGTTTGGGGTTGTTCTGCTGTTGTAGTCGAGAGGTCATCATGCAGCTGCTTTGGATCCCTTGAAAATCACCTATGCTGATCTTCACCAAGGCTTTGAGGACAGAAAAGGTACTCCTCCCGAGCTAGTGGTACGGAATTACATGTTAGGTATGTTTCAATCACAGTATTCATGGATGCCATAACCTGTACAAGATCTGCTTTTCATGCAAATTTTAGAAAGTATCACAAATTCAAATGATACATTTAAGCTCAGTGGTAAATGTGTGACAAATCCATGATAATGTATCAACACTAGCATGTGCTGCACTTAGCTTAGAAAACATTATTTTATATTTATGTGTATTTTCGATTTCTGTTATTTTCCTTTCAAAATTTCCCATGAATATCTTTTGAAGAAAACTGCGTTGGTGCAGCTTTCGTGCGTTTATTGGCGGAATGCCATATTATTGGCAATTATTTATGACATTTAGATGCATTGCATTAAATAAAAACTCGATAACCATTATCTACGTAAGCACCTAGTCAGAAAGAGTTTAGCCAAGTAGTTTTTTTTTTCAAAGGTGCAAATGGGAAACTGTTTTGGAAACCATATCAGTATAGCAAGCTGGTCAGCTGTGGTCATATCAAATTATAATAATATCTAACAATAGGAAAAAGGAATTTAAGGAACAAACGTTGTATAATACGTTGTTATTAATACTTTGGTTACTCTGCTATATATTTACTATTATTGTATACTAGAATGCTTACTTGACTTAATTATTTTTAAACTTAGTTTTAAACTAACATTTTAAAATGACAATCATTAGCTATTTATTTGTGTTTTACTAATATCCTTCATACAGACTAGAGGTCACAATGTAGCTCAGCTGGATCCATTAGGTATTAGTAGTGCGGATCTGGATACATCAACTCCACCAGAGCTCGTCTTAAAAAGTTACTTATTAGGTAAGATATAACGAGTACTGACGCTTGGAGTTGGTTCAGCAACTTCGGATAGTAACTTTCATTTTTAAAAAAAAATATTATGATTAGTTATAAATTTATATTAAACTTTTAGATATAGAATACTACAATCAGTAATTTATCAGCATAAATGGTATTTCCATTCACAATTGACTTTTTCCACAATTGTTGGTAGGTTTTCGGTCATAATTTCACACATGTTGTATTTGCACTATTATTGAAATTGTGCTGCAACAATTTTTTAAACATCAAAGGTGTGACTTTCTTTTTGACGTCAACAGGTGTGACATGAGCGTTTTATTCAGTAAATAACATGTGTGTTGGATTTTCCCGAATGTGCTCAATCTCTCGCATGTCATCTTGTTTGCCAAAAAAATAACACTAGCTCATTTTGGACCTTTTTTAAATTCAAATGTCAATAGAATTGCATTTGTATTTTGCTTGTGTAAGTGTAAAGAATAAGCCAACGGTTAGTTTATTTCCAAGAACGTGTGTGTGTGTGGCACAATTTATATAGTTGTCATACCGAAGGATGATAGATGGTTTTTGAGCTGCAATCATCCCTTCCACTTTCACTTATAAAGCAAAAAGGCCCCTTGTAAATGTAACAGCTATGTACAGTTTTAAATTTTCCCATTCTTTTTTTTTATTTTTTTATTTTTGGTATAAAGTAAGGGGAACCAAATTAATAATTACATATATTTTGCTTTGCTTATTTTGCTTATGCTTAGCATAGTTCTAATTAGAATATATTTGATTAGCGACTGTGTTCCTTTGCATGGTAGTTGCACTTTAAATTACATAGTACTAATGCCTGAGTTGGACGTAGAATTTAAGTTTTCTAATTAGCATACTAATTAGTACCCTTTGCATGGCTTGACAAAATTGCTTATTTTGCCACACTTTTGTTTTAAATCTTCACCTAGATAAAATATTAAACACTGACTCTGCAGAATTGCTTGGAAAATTGGAACTTATGAAACCAAGTAGGTACATGCCTTATGGCTGTAAAATAGCATCACTAGTTACATTTACTAGCATAAATGGCGATATTTAAGCTTGTAGTTGTAGTTTCTCTCACATCATGCATTTATGGCATTTTTGTTTGCGACTAACTGATTGCATGGTAGTATGACTGACATTTTAACCTCACTTTGCATTCAAATAATGAAAATAAGTTAAATTGCATATTTTAATTATTTTTTTGCCATATTGTTTACATTGGGTGTGTGCAAGAACTTTAACTTTTGCAAGATATCTAATGTTATAAACAATTTTCACGATTCTGTTTAAATTTTATTTGTTTAAAAAGCTTTTTGTATATCGGTTAAACTGTAAATATCGGAATTTTGTTTAGCTCACCTTCATACTGAAAAGCAGATCTTGTGATATTAATAATAAATCGAAATTTAAATTATTTGTGGAAGAAATAGGTACATTCACTAGGCACTGCTTTCTTTTTTTTGGAACCTATAGAAGAGAAGGATATGCACCGTGTATTTAAACTTCCGTCCACAACATTTATTGGTGGGAATGAAACAGCTTTGCCTCTTAGTGACATTTTACGCAGATTGGAGGTTAGATCGTTACATTCCATCAGAATATCTGAGCGTTTGTTTTCATAAGCATAAACGTTTATTTCGATCTATAAATTTAAAGGAATCCTATTGCCGTCATATCGGAGTGGAATTTATGTTCATCAACAGTTTGGAGCAACTCAATTGGATACGTAAAAAGTTTGAAACGCCCGGAGTTATATCCTTTACCAAAGATGAAAAGCGGTTGATGATGGCTCGCATGGTTCGGTCACAAGGGTAATGATTCTTCAACAAAAGTGTTCAGCTTTTCACTCTGGCACTTTATTTAATAGCTACATTTCTTACTTATTATAACAGTTTATACAAACATTTGAAAAGCTTTAATATTGCTTAGAACATAACATGCATGACTAATTTTGCCACAGGTTTGAAGCTTTCTTAGCCAAAAAATGGCCGTCTGAAAAGAGATTTGGGTTGGAAGGATGTGAAGTCCTCATTCCGGCAATGAAGCAGATAATTGATCGATCCAGTGATTTAGGCATTGAAAGCGTCATTATGGGCATGCCTCACAGGTATCTTAACTTGATTAATCCTAGCTATGGACTGCTTAATTAATTTAAAAATCAATTTTTTCAACAATGAAGTGTGCAACACATGAAATATGTATCTGGTTTTAAACAGAGGTCGCTTGAACGTACTTGCTAACGTTTGCCGGAAACCTCTGCAGCAAATTTTCACACAGTTCAGTTCCCTCGAAGCTGCCGATGAGGTAATGACGTTATTCAAATTGTGGTCTAAAAAGGGTAGAAAAACCAATACTTAATGGAAACTTTTTTGTATAACAAAATAGGGCTCTGGAGATGTGAAATATCATTTAGGTACGTACATTGAGAGACTAAACAGAGTGACCAACAAGAATATTCGGTTGGCAGTGGTGGCAAATCCTTCCCATCTTGAAGCTGTTGATTCAATAGTTCAAGGCAAAACTAGAGCCGAACAGTTTTACCGTGGGGACACGGAAGGCAAAAAGGTTGTTGAATTATCGAGTTACTTTTAATGTCACTCCCATTTATCAGTAATCACTAATTAATGGTGCTTCTTCACTTTTATTTACATTTCAATTTAAAGGTTATGAGCATGCTGTTGCACGGCGATGCTGCATTTTCTGGTCAGGGAATTGTGTATGAAACATTTCACTTGAGCGATTTGCCGGATTATTCTACTCATGGAACTATACACGTTGTTGTGAACAATCAGGTTAGATTTAATCCAAATTAGTAACTAGATAAAACAAGGCATTTGGACTTAATGTTGCACATATTTTGTTCCTGCTAAGGTCGGCTTCACTACGGATCCTAGATATTCAAGATCTTCACCTTATTGCACTGATGTAGCCAGAGTGGTGAATGCCCCAATCTTTCATGTCAATGCCGACGATCCAGAGGCAGTGATGCACGTGTGCAATGTGGCTGCAGAATGGAGAGCTACATACCATAAAGACGTTGTTATTGATCTGGCAAGTGTACATTTTGTGAATTACATTGCTCTTAAAATTCCTACTGGTTTTGTATGGAAGTAGGCTCTTTGATTCAAAAACAAACATACAGGAATGATTTGTTTTTAATATTGAACTTGATAACTTGATAGGTTTGCTATCGCCGCAATGGACACAATGAAAGTGATGAGCCGATGTTTACACAACCTTTGATGTATACCAAGATCCGGAATCAGGTTCCCGTTTTAGAGAAATATGCCAAGAAACTGATCGATGAAGGCGTTGTCACAGAGCAAGAAGTGCAGGTAAAAATTTATTTTCTGAAATTTAAAATGTATTCTCTCTTCAGCGTTGAAAGCCGAATTCACCTTTGTCGCCCTTTAATCTTTAAAGGAGGAAAAAGAAAAGTACGACAGAATCTGTGAAGAGGCCCAGAAAATATCAGCCAGGGAAACTCAAGTGTTTAACAAGGACTGGCTGGATTCTCCTTGGAGAGGATTCTTTGAAGGCCGTGATCCCCTTAAATGTACTGCAACTGGAATCAATAAAGAAGCATTGTTTCACATTGGGAGGAAGTTTAGCAGTATACCCGATAATTTCATCATTCACAATGGTGAGTGTGTTATAAAATTTTGCTCAAATGTGTAAATACGTGTATTTAAGCTTACCCACCATTTTTTAATGTTTAAAAGGCCTGAAACGGATATTAAAATCCCGGATGGACATGGTAAATGAGGAAAGCGTGGACTGGGCTCTAGCCGAAGCAATGGCTTTTGGATCCCTCTTGAAAGAGGGCATACATGTACGGCTCAGTGGTCAGGACGTGGAGCGTGGCACGTTTAGCCATCGCCATCATGTTTTGCATCACCAGAAAATTGACAGAGTTACATACCGTCCTCTTTGCAATTTATACCCCGATCAAGCACCATACACTGTTTGCAACAGCTCGCTTTCAGAATTTGGCGTTTTAGGTAAACGCCCATTTGTTGTTGTTTTGTTTGCATTTGTGCGGTGCAATTCAACAAACGAAAACGAGATGGAAACAAATAATAAATTATCTTTTTATTTAGGATTTGAATTGGGATTTTCAATGACAAATCCAAATGCATTGGTTTGCTGGGAAGCCCAATTTGGTGATTTTAATAACACGGCTCAATGCATCATTGATCAGTTCATTTGCAGTGGTCAGGCAAAATGGGTAAGGCAGAGTGGGCTCGTGCTTCTTCTGCCACACGGAATGGAAGGAATGGTAAGTGGCTTAACTTTTACATCCGGAGTGCTGCAAGAGTGCTTTGACACAGAATCTTGATGGTAAAACCCCACTTTCAATTTTGCAGGGTCCTGAACATTCCAGTGCACGTCCTGAACGATTTCTTCAACTATGCAGTGATGACCATAGCTACTTTCCACCAGAGGGCGAGCAGTTTGAAATCAGACAACTTCATGACATTAATTGGTTAGTGGTGAATTGCAGCACACCAGCCAATTATTTCCACGTGTTACGAAGACAAATTTCTTTGCCCTTCAGAAAGCCGGTGAGTTTTAATAGACATTCAACTAGTAACTTTATGCAAGCTGTAGCAGATTGACATTTATCGATTTGTTTATTAGCTCATTATCATGACACCAAAATCGTTGCTTCGACACCCTGAAGCGAAATCTAGTTTCTTTGAAATGGATGAAGGCAAGTTTAAGAGATTTTAAGAAAAAATTAAACTTAGGGAAGATGCCTCTATACATTCTAATGAATATATTGCTCACGGTTCAATATTTTACCCGATATTGCAGGAACCAATTTCCAGCGTGTTATAGCTGAAGATGGTACAGCTTCACAGAACCCTTCACGCGTCAAGAAACTGGTATTCTGCACTGGAAAGATTTTCTACGAAATCAGAAAAGAACGGAAAAATAGAAATCTTGATGACGATATTGCTATTTGTAGAATTGAGCAGGTATATTTTATATCTTTAATTTTGCTTTGGTATGCAGCTGCATATTATAATTTTATTCATTTCTTTTGTTACAAGATACAGACCAGTGTTTTACAATTTTTTAACTCGAGACACAAAATGGCATTGTGATTGCTGCTATTACATTAACAATGGTTGTGGTCTTAATGAACCATTAAATTTGTGTTAAGAGGGATCACAACCTTATCCTTTTCAATGGGTCGGACTTACGGAGATACTCACAGTTGAATGAGGGAGGTTTTGGTGGGGGTGAGAATTGTTTGGGGTGGCTCGATGGATCAGCAAGGGCCTCATATTGTTGTTTTACACTTTGAAATGGTAGATTTTTAAAAATTAATATACAAGTTTTAAAAATGTCCGTTATTTTGCACACGCTGCCAGCAGGCGGCAGCATGGGATAGACAAGTTGTGAGTGCATAAATTCAAATAATAATTGAATTTAAAAAAATCTACTATTTTAACGTGAAAAATGACACAAACATGATCTTGCTGATTTATAAAGCTATTTTAAGCAATTTTTATTTTTCATTTAATCTTTTTGTTTGACTGTGAGTGTCGTTGCAAATTTACCTATTGAAAGGGATCGGGTTGTAATTCCCCTTAAGCGAAAATTTCCTTATAAACACTGTTGCGAGAGTTGTCATTTAACTTTACTTTGATTCTCTTGTCTAACTACTTCTATTAAACTAGATATACGATTTTTGGTGGCTTTCACCTGATACCAATTACGTAATCGACTGTTAAATTTTAATCCATTTATTATAGTATAAAAAACTGAATGCAAACTTTGTACAAGAACACTAGAACGAGAACTAGATAACAAGATTTCATTCCTAAGGGGGTTTCAACTATCTTTTATCTAATTTTCAGATATGCCCATTTCCATTTGACATTGTAAAAAGCGAAGTATCCAAATATTCCAATGCAAAATTGTGTTGGGCCCAAGAAGAACATAAAAACCAAGGTGCTTGGGCCTACGTCCAACCGCGTTTCGAAACTGCCGTTAAGGACCTTTCTGGCGATAAAGACATGTTGTAAGTGAATGCAGTTTATATACATAATTTTTGGATCATATTTTTCTCATCTATGAAAAGATTTTTTATCTAGCAATTTGTGTATAATAAAATTATCTTGATATTTTTAGCTATGCAGGAAGAGCTGCATCAGCATCTCCTGCAACAGGAAGTAAACGCCAACACATTAAGGAGCAGAATATGCTTATTGATGCAGCCCTCCAACTATCTTGATTTGATCTGCAGAATCCATTTTCTGGTAATTATCACCAATCTAGCTAAGCAGTTTAACCAAGTTAATCGCATAGACATTTGTTTAGACAAGTTTTGTCAAATCTTACCTGTATGAACATCAGTCAGATTCAACTCTGCATAGACATGAAGATTTTGACGTTTAGCCTAAAATGCAATAGAAATCGTTATTTCATGGCACAAAGATCACTTGTTAAAAGTTATTTTAATGCAGATCTCATTGATTATTAGCCGCATTACTATAAAATTAGAGGACATTCTAAAACTTCTGATAGTGCAAAGTTAACCTAAAATGTTGCATGTTTACAGGGTCATTTAATGGAAGTTGTGCCCCTTTTATTTTGATTAATTTGCCACTGAAACTATTTTTGAAGGAAAAATGGTGTCAATTTGACGTGTATGTTAATGTCCAAAGTGCATTCACAATGATGCATGCTAATTTATTTTTTAAAAATAAGATGGTGCTCTTTGCAAATTGGAATTTTAAAGAATTTGATGAAACTCGCTGAGAATGAAATATGACAATTTGCAATTTGTTGGCTATTCAGCATGGATATGTAATTTTGTTCTTGGTATTATTCTTTGAATACTAATCTGCCTATGGTGTATGAAAACGGATCACATGGGTTTTTGAAGGCTTTTGTTAGTGAAAATCATTATTGTAATTTATTTAAATTCATTTGGCAAAACAAACATTTTGGTGCATTTTTTACAAGATTACTGCAATGAAAGTTACAATTTAATTGCTAATCACGTGAAAGGAGCACTTAATTTAGGTTTTATTGTGAATGGCCAAAAAACCATTGTTTGATTTTATATTGCCATCAAAGTTCACTCATTTTGTCATTAATGCTCACTTTAATAGTTATACTGGAATACTTTTAATGTCTGGGCGAGTTACTTTAAAAAAACAGTACATTTTAGCTTATTTATTTTTGTGATGGTGTAAACTACAAATTCCATGATTTGCAGGCTAAAATAGTCAGGAAAAACAACAAGAGCTATTCTTTATCTCACTGGTGTAGGTTTTTTCTGCAAAAAAAAACGTCCATGATTATTTTCTGAACATGTCTCAAAAAGAGCTTTGTGTATAACTTATTTGCTTTCTTTAGCCAGTGAATGTTTAGAAACAAATTAGCTTGATATTAAGACAGGTGGATGATTTCCAGGTTAATTCTGAAATTCGTTATCTTTTAAAATGGAGAAAAATAAAAATGTATAATATTCTTGTTCACAAATAACACTCGCCATGTTTTGCATTTATTTACTACTTTTCCAGCAGTGATCGTCGGATTACAAGTGATATTGTATTTATTCAAATTGGCTATTTGTTGAAAACTATAACTATCATTAACATTTATTAAATGTTGTATTTAAAAGTGATGCTTAAGTCGCTACAGACGTAGGAGCAATCTCCTAAATTATGAGTACAATTTTGCAATTAAAATTTAACAAGAATCAATTTTAACATTTGATTAAACTTTATTGTAAAAATAATCCTATTAAAATCTATTAAAAATCCCGCTTAAAAAATAGTTGATCACCAGAGGGCGCAGCAACCATTACAGAATAAGCAGACGCTTGTTGAAGAAGTCGGCTGTTTTTCGACATCAAACTTGGAATGAAAATCAGAAATTGCACGTATTTATGTTGATTAATTTGTTCATCAATGAGGGAATGCTACGTTGAAGTAAAAACGAATGAGTGTCTTCGAAGGCAATTTCTTAAACTTACCGGACTATGATCGGGTATATATTAGTTGGCCATGCTAGCAAGTAGGCCTAGTTTGCAAAATGTTCTTGAAAACTGAATAAATTTTGATTTTATTTCACAGCAAACTCAGGACAAGACTCGTAATATCTGTAACATTGGTGGTCGTTGCCTACAATGAATGGCTGTCATATAAAATTTCAAAGTTTGATTGGGTCTCCTTACCCACTTCCACAGAAGACAGTATTCGTCTTTTGCTGGTTGCTGATCCCCAAATTCAAGGATATTATTATGAACCAGCTGGTGTCATCGGGGCAATTACAAGATGGGATTCTGACAGGTGTGTGAGTAAAATGATGAATTGAAAACATGGACAAACTAACTGTCTAAGATGAAACCCAATTTCATTTGGAGTAGCAATTCATTTCAATGGCAATCCTACACAACTTGTAAAATAGTTTCTAAAGAAAGGGTGGGAAACTTTCTAATTGGAAAATTCCTTTTGTCCTGATTAATTCAGTGTGTTAATTACTACCGGGTGGGCCAATAAAAAGTAAGCCAACTTTATAAAATCATAAAATGGTTATTTGTTAATGGAATTTATTGAAAATTTGTACATGTGTACTTAAATAGGTTACAAAAAAATTCCCCATTTCAATTTGTGTTCAAAGTTAGCACTTTTCGCGGAAATACAAGCCCTAAGGTGCATACGCCATTGGGTGATTGCCTCGTCAATTACTGATTGATTAATTTCATTCCAAGCGATAATCGAATACTTTTAAAATTAATAAAAAATTATGCTCAAACCACACCAAGAGTGTTTGCAACAGACACGTGCATATATGTGATTACATTTTCAGGTACTTAGGAAACTCGTTTACTTCTGCTCTTAATTTTATCAATCCTGATGCTGTACTGTTTCTTGGAGATCACATGGATGAAGGCAGTATAGCATCAGATGCTCATTATGAAGAATATAAATCCCGGTTTTTTAAATTGTTTGTGGTTCCTGATAACATCAAGGTAACGTGTTTACTAGTTAGTAATCACACTATAATTTCCACGTATTTCTTTACTTTAAATTATATTATTCTGTTTTAATGCGCTGGGACTTTAGGTGATTAGTATTCCTGGCGATAATGATATCGGAGGAGAAGGGGCTGACAAAATAACTGAAGAGAAAGCGCAGAGGTTTGACGATACATTCGGCAAGGAGACTTTCATCAAATTTAAGTTTTTGGAATTTATTAAGGTATTTAGCATGGCTTTTTTGTCTTAAATGGTCAATTTGGTATTACTATTGTGTTGATGTAGGGACCCATTCATTATTTCTTATGTTTCAGGTTAATCTCTTAACAAAATCATTCCATTTTGAAAATATACCACCTAAAACCGAAGGCAAAGTTCGTGTCATTTTAACTCATATTCCTCTCTTACCATCGAGAGAATCTGTGGTACGAAAGGTGTGTAAAGGCTTTCTGTCGTTAGGAAGTTTCTCTTGCTTCGAGTAGAAATTAAGTCTTTTGCCGTTTTCTCGTACATCGTTAGGTGATCAGTGACTTAAATCCAGACCTAATAATCTCTGCCCACGAACATTTGGCTCGGTTAATGGAAATAGACAAAGATTCGGTTAAACGACAGCCGTGGGACACCATGGAACAGAAAGGACGAATTTGGGATATTAACAGCAAAGGACAAAACCTCTTTGAAATTATGGTGCCTACCTGTTCTTACAGAATGGGTGTGCCAAGAAGTGGTTATGGAGCTGCTGTGATAAGTAAGTGGGACAATTCCGTGACTTAAATTGGGTACGTCGAAGGCTCAAAAGGTTTTTGAGGTGCTGAGAACGTAATTTACACGTTTGGGGCATCCTGTGTTATTTCTAAATTTCTGCTCGCAATCTGCTTTTAGATACAAAGGGAAAAATTGATTACACCGTCCTATGGCTTCCTCAAAGATATCCACAACTTTTTGTTTACATCGTGACTTTGGCGATTATAGCATTTTTAACTCTTCCGTTTTGCATACATTACTGTTTTATGAAGTTTACAGCATATTTGAAAGCAAGAAAGACACAATTATACACTGGTAAGGAATGAAAAACAATTGCTACGGCATAATTTTTTTGATGTATACATCAGAATTTTGCACTATATATAATTATGTATTGATAAATTATCCAAGAAAGTTTATTTTGTGATTCTAAGCTAATTTCCATATTAGTCACTATTGAACGAGTATCTTGTTGATGATTGATTGTGATTGCACGACCTCATGCAGCTGTGATTAAATAGAACTTTTGACTGATATGGAAATTCCTGATTAGAACTTGTATTCGACATTCCAACTCATGCTAGGTGGAGTAATTAGCAATTATCAAGAACGGACCATTTTATTATGCACCTTCACTTAATTTTTTAGCATTTATATGTAATTTTAAGAATCATTTGAAAAAGAAATTTCCAGGGGTCAGATTCTTAAACACTGAAGCAGCGCTGTAACTACAGTTTGTGGTCCCACAAGCAAAATCTATTTTAGGGCTTCGTCACAGTTGTTTCACCGCCATTAACCATTACACCTCCGCTACTGAAATTAGACCCTATTCCTAAAAAAAGATTGTCCTACGTTAAAAGGCAGAAATATGGACTTTCGGGAGACCTGCCTCAAGGCTGAGTGGGGCCCCTAAGCATTGCTTCCTTTTACTACTCTGTAGTTACAGCACTGCATGCATTGTGGTCATTTAAATGCTAACGGCTCTCAGAGTTTGCTGTAAATTCTCAACTTATGTGATTTCTGCATAATATTTAAAAACCACGCTGCTTAAATATGTCTTCATACACAGTTTGTATGTTCGTTTGAAAGGTTGATTAAAGATAAATACGACCTGGATTTGTTGTTCTTGCATGTAATTATTCTAAAAATTACTCTAATATGGGCATTTTTTTAAAAATTCATTATCGTATGAAAACATGCGTAAACCAAATAGCTACAAATCCACTAAGCTGAGACTATTGATAAAACCCCTTTCTATTGAAATAAGTAAAATATTTTTTTTCACAAAGATATGATTGTCACCTTTGATAAAGCAATATGAAAAAAGGTTTTGTTTATTATCTATTCAATATATATTTTTGAAATTATTGATAGTTTGTGGACACTCTGTATTTGGTAAAATAAGCGCGTATTTCAAATTATTTTATTTAACGTTCGGTTTTTATGGAATGACACAGTAATCAGTCAATCCACAGAGTGGCACATGATGTTGTTTGGTAGCTAATGAGAACTTGCATAATAGAGCCCATGTGCCAGTCTGTGTCTTCTCGAAGGGGGCATTTGTGAAAATATTTTTGTCGGGGTTGGAAGTGTGAAAACAATGAAGTGCTTAAATCTCTGACCCAGGATAACGTGAGTTTATCAAATGCATAATATGTAGGCTTAATAAAGTTTGTACATACGTTTAAATTAAAATGTTTGTCGAATTAAGAATACGTGTGGCGTTATCAATCTGCAAATTAATGGTGAACTTTCTGGAAATCGATCATTTCGTTTCAAATTTGAACTTTCTTCCTGCTTTGAAGACAAGGTCAAGTTTACATGATATTTAAATCATGCATGCGGTTTTTTTTTCAAATCGCGAGTGACTTTTAGTGATTTTAAACTGCTGCCATATTGGAAAGACGATTACAAGAACCGACGTAAAGGTAAGACATTTCCATTCTATTTAAATACTGTACTATATTTTAGCGTTTGTGAATTAGGCCTATTGTATTTTTGTTGGTATTAAATATAATTACATGTAACGAATAAGCTAGGTTTTGTACCTTTTGATGTTTCTTGTATTTAGTAAAACTGAAGCCGGCTCTTCACCAAGACGTACATGTATACATATATACAAGTATTTACACACATATGCAAAAAAGTTTGCCCTCCGGGTTTGTTTCAGCCGCCATTTTTAAATATATGTAAATTTCAAAATTGTGCACCTATTTAATATCTTTAATAGCTGTACAATTTTGATATTTACATATATTTACAAAATGGCGGCTGAAACAAACCCGGAGGGCAAACGTTTTTGCATATGTTTGTAAAAACGTGTTTATACGTACATGTACGTCTTGGTGGAGAGTCGGCTTTATCTGTAACAAAGATGTTCTGCTGGAACTAGTAAAACAATTGTAGAAACTCGGACCTTTGATCGGTCCAGAGAAATGTGTTCGTAAGCTGAAGCATCGTTCTTAAAGCGAAACAACAAGTGGTGTTCGTAAACCGATTTGTTCGTAAACCGAGGTTCCACTGTATATACAAGCAGCATTTAATGATCATGCCATAACCTATTCCTAATTACCACATGGTACTACTTCTGTGTTGCCTGTCGGTCTAATAATGCTAATTACACTTTTCTGAAGACATAATTTAGTGCTGATACACTTCGTAAAATAATATTGCAATCAAATGGTATAAATTCTTCAGTTCCAAAACAGAAATTTTGTATTCTTTTTGTCTGAATTTGTAAATGATTGTTACAAATGCTGTTATGGGAGAAACACGTATTTTATGCAATTTGTCAGGAATCGTGTTCTTTAGGATTGGCAGATGGCATCACGTGGCTGTTAACAACTAAATAATTAACATTGGACTCGTGATTAAGATTTTGCACGAGTCAAATTTTAAACCCACGTGATTCCAATCTGGGATATACATGTCTGAGAAGTGGACATAATGCACGTGTCATTTGAAATTGACTGTCACATATTGGAACAAACTTTCACTAAAGAAGCTTTAAATCCATTCCTAAAAAAATGATTTAATCGAAGATTTCTTTGGCGATGGCGATCACGATTACAAAACCCACGCATAATGACCACAAATGTTACCCAGAATTTCGCGAGAAGGAACTGTTCATCGACTGCATCCTGGAAACGGACGACGGTTGCAAATTCCCAGTCCATGAAACGGTTCTGGTGCAGAGAAGTGCTTACTTCTATCAGCGACTGATCGACCCCAAGAGGACCATTGTGAAGGACAAATGCCTGTTGAGGGTCGAAGGCATTCCTTCCGCCATCTTGAAAAGTATTCTGGACTTGATGTACTTCCAGAGTGTCCTACTCAACTGCAACGCCGCTAAAGAGATGCTGCATTGGGCCAACTTCTTTGAAATGCCGGAACTGGTGAAATTGTGCTGCGGACGGCTGGTCAAACTCTTGGACTGCAACAATTGTATTGGCATCTATGAAGTCATCAAGACCGTCGCAGCGGTGGAAACCAACGAAGATTGCTGCAGCTATGTCCATTCGTCAAGAAGGTTTCTCCTGAAAAACTTTCCAGAAGTTTACAGGCATGGCATTCGTATTTTTCCTACAAAGATGACCCTACGATATGGGGAAAATTGCACAGTGGGCCAGCACCTTCTTACACCATTACCTAAATTTAAAATAAAGAAAAAAGCATTTTCGTTAGTTTTCCCACGCTGACGTTTTTGGTAATTTAGATAATAAGCTTTAAAACAAAAGACCCTATATGGGTAGGTGCGATAGGCACCACACAACCTATAAGCTATAAAACTATAGGCCATCAAAAAATATTCCATGGAACACGGGTCTTTAAAGATATATCTGAACAATGCCTTAACTATCGGGTAGCAAAAGCAAGCAATGTTTAGAGACCTCCGGCTGAGGGCTCCAAAAGAAATTTTTACTTTTGGGCCCAAACACTGTAAATAAGAGGGATCACAACCCTATCCTTTTTAATGGGCCAGGTTTGCGAAGATACTTACAGTTGAATGAGGGAGATTTGGGTGGGGATGAGAATTGTTTTGGGTGGTTTGATAGATCAGCAAGGTCCCCATATTGTTGTTTTTCACTTTGAAATGGTAGATTTTTTTAAAATTAATATACAAGTTTGAAAAATGTCCGTTATTCTGCACACGCTGCCAGCAGGTGGCAGCATGAGATAGGCAAGTTGTGAGGGCAAAAATTCGAATGATAATTTAATTTTAAAAAATCTACTGTTTTAACGTGAAAAATGACACGATCAGTACCTTGCTGATTTATAAAACTATTTTAAACAATTTTTATTTTTATTTAATCTTTTTTTGTTTGACTGTGAGTGTCTTTGCAAATTTTCCCATTGAAAGGGATAGGGTTGTAATCACCCTTAAGTCACTGTATATGAACATTACTCCAGTTTAATTAAAATCACATATAACGACCAATAAACATCTGTCCCGTTTAACCAGATCCCACCAGCGCCATATAAAGAAGTTACTCTCCTATATACTATTTACAGGGAGAGTCTGGAGTTTGTGGAACTGAGTCTCATGGACCTCCTCGAAATTCTGAAGATGGATGAACTGGGTGTCAAGGACGAAACCGAGACGTTTGAGGCAGTAGAAAAGTGGATTAACCATGAGTTCAACACACGGAAAAAGAATTTCTTCGAGTTGTTTCAAGCCGTGCGAGTGGGACTTCTGGAATTGCCGGAAAAGCTGGCGAGGATCGACGAAAGTACCTTGATGGAGGACAGCTGCCGACAGATTCTAACTGTCCTGTCCAACGAGCCAGGTATGGCCAACCCCATGTTGTGCCACCTGTCCGCACCCCGCTGCCCCTACGAAATCCTTCTTGTGGTCGGTGGATGGACGTCTGGCAACCCAAGCAACTTTGTCGAGACTTTCGACGTGAAGGCCAATCGCTGGAGTGTTTGCAACTTCGCCGATGTCCACGCCAGGGCGTATCATGGTGTACAGTTCCTCGACGGTCTCGTTTATGTCATTGGTGGATTCGACGGATCCCGTTATTATAGCACGGTGCGCTGCTTCGACCCGGAGACAAAGGTCTGGATGGACAAGGCTAACATGTACAACCAACGTTGCTATGTCAGCACTTGTGTTCTGGGTGAGCCACGAATGTTGCTGGTGTGTTTGTTACCCTAGGGGTGATCCCTAAATTATGTCACACTTTTTTCACTCTTTTTAAGGGGGATTACAACCTATCCCTTTCAATGGGTAAATTTGCAACGACACTCACAGCCAAACAAAAAGAGATTA
>JAQGAE010002859.1:0-16359 GCA_034696685.1 Julus scandinavius | reverse complement strand
GGTAGAAATGTAATTTGTAAGTTAAAAGTGCAATTCTTAAGTTAAAAGTGCAATTTTTAAGGTAAAAGTTTAATTCTCAAGGTAAAAGTGCAATTCTTAAGGTAATAGTGCAATTCTTAAGGTAAAAGTGCAACTTTTAAGGTAAAAATGTAATTGTTAAGGTAAAAGTGCATTTTTTAAGGTAAAAACGCAACTTTTTTGCATTGATAGTGTGATTTTTCTACTGTACTCATATTTTGTTTGCAGTAAAAATGTGATTTTTAAGCAAACAACGCACATTTTCTGTTTTAGTAGTGCAATTATTTTGCATTAAAGATGCGGTTTTTCATAGAGTTAAATGCAATTTCTATTTCAACTGGGCCAACTCTTTCAGGCCCTGCAATAATACTGGCTATCCTAAATATATAGTCAAAATAGTCCACCCCAAGGTTATGGACCCTATCCCCCCTTTCCCAAAATGTGAGGCCTTGCATATGCTATCAATGTCCATATTTATTTTTCCAGTTTCCTATTATATAGCGATGTAGTTATTCAGTCCTGTTTATATGACTGAAACGCTTAACCAACAAAGCATTCACACGTGACTATGAGTACAGAACAGTAGTCCAAACATCATGCTCGGTTAACACGTGTATATGTTACGGTGGCTTTTGTGTTGTTGTGTGATTGTGTAAATGCCCTTTTAGCTAGACATGCATGTAGTTTTTTAAATGCCACAGTTATGTCATCGATGTAATCGCTCGGAACCGTGCATAAAATCGCACGGATTGCTGACGAAGCAGCGCCACTTTACATGTGGAAAAACATGGCGTGTAATTGCGCTCTAAAACTACATCATTTAATTTAGTAACACATTTTGAAAAATAAAAGGTGTCACAACGAGTGATTATTGATTGATGATGCGAATGAGTGCAACATGCGAGTAAACAATTGAAATGGAGGTTGCAGAAACGTGGTTCAGTGGTATGTGAAGCACGTTTTGAATAAGAATATATACAGAGTGGACACAAAAAAAGAGAACATTTCTCATAAATTCGTAGCTTTTTTGTTTTTTAGTCAAAGTAAATCCAATTTTTCACAAATATAATGCAACAAACTGTGAGAACTCGGGGTTAGAGTTCACCCATGTGAAAAAGGTGTGCAGAATTCTGCAGAAAATACTTTTTTCTGCATAAAATATTGTGCAAAAAAATTCTGCATAAAATATTTGCACACCACAGAATTCTGCAGAAAATAATTTGCCCGAAACAATTCTGCAGAAAAACACTTTTTTTTTGCATTAAACATTGTGCACAACAAATTCTGCATTAAATATTTGCACACCACAGAATTTTGCAGAAAATAATTTGCCCGAAATAATTCTGCAGAAAAATACTTTTTTTCTGCATAAAACATTGTGCACAAAAATTCTGCATAAAACATTGTGCACAAAAATTCTGCATAAAATATTTGCACACCACAGAATTCTGCAGAAAATAATTAGCCCGAAATAATTCTGCAGAAAAATACTTTTTTTCTACATAAAACATTGTGCACAAAAATTCTGCATAAAATATTTGCACACCACAGAATTCTGCAGAAAATAATTTGCCCGAAATAATTCTGCAGAAAAATACTTTTTTTCTGCATAAAACATTCTGCATAAAAAATTCTGCAGAAAATATTTGCACACCACAGAATTTTGCAGAAAAAAATCGTAAAATATATATATATTAGCAGTTGAAGCATACCCATACGAAAATGACATGCAGAAATTCTGCAGAAAATATTCCCAGTTTAATAAACCCTTCTAAACAAATACACTTCTCTAAGCTAATAAACCGTTCTAAACTAATTAATTAACCCCTCTAAGCTAATAAACCCCTCTAATCACATTCACATCACATAATATTTACTGTATTTTACAAACTATAAGACACACCTTAATTTTTAAGCAATTTAAAAAAAAAAAAGTAGTATAAGACGCACCTGAATTTTGGAGGCAATTTTTTGAAGAAAAAGTGCGTCTTATAGTCCGTAAAATACGGTAGATGTTTTTACTTCTTTCAAACGGAGAGTCCAAAATTGTACTAATAAGCACTGTTGTGCCACCCTGCAGTTAAGCAATGGCACTTTTGTGCTCATCAGTTCCAGTGGCGAGGTGTTTGCATGTTGTGCGTATGCACACATAGGAAGCTGCACACGAGGCTTCGAGGGGAAAAGAGCGCTGTCCCTCCGACAGTGTGACAGATTTACAGAGTGGCACACTAACGTGCATTGGCTAAAGTCTGGCCCTCCGTTTGAAAGGAGTCGCTAAAAATTTTCTGGAGAAGCACCCTCACAAATTTTAGCTACGAGCCGCCAATGATCACGAGCAGCCAGAATTCGGCGTCTTAACTCTTTGACATCATGAATCTTTGGTCGGTACACTTTTTGCACCAAGTTCCCCGTTACAACCATGGTAGGCAAGCAACCTACCATCCACAGTTGATAAGGCAGACATTTCAAAGATATGTCGCCGGTGCAAAGACCGTGCGATCTGCTCTAAGTTATCCAGAATGTTCCGGCAAGATAGTGCACCGGCAAAGACCATGCGATCTGCTCTAAGTTATCCAGAGTCACCACAAGCACTTGCTTGTGTTCCGGCAAGATGGTGCACCGGCAAGGACCATGCGATCTGCTCTAAGTTATCCAGAGTGTTCCGGCAAGATAGTGCACCGGCAAAGACCATGCGATCTGCTCTATGTTATCCAGAGTGTTCCGGCAAGATGTTGCACCGGCAAAGACCGTGCGATCTGCTCTAAGTTATTCAGAGTGTTCCGGCAAGATGGTGCACCGGCAAAGACCATGCGATCTGCTCTAAGTTATTCAGAGTCACCACAAGCACTTACTTGTTTGTGTTCCGGCAAGATGGTGCACCGGCAAAGACCGTGCGATCTGCTCTAAGTTATTCAGAGTGTTCCGGCAAGATGGTGCACCGGCAAAGACCATGCGATCTGCTCTAAGTTATTCAGAGTCACCACAAGCACTTACTTGTTTGTGTTCCGGCAAGATGGTGCACCGGCAAAGACCGTGCGATCTGCTCTAAGTTATCCAGAGTGTTCCGGCGATAGTGCACCGGCACGCACCGCTCGAGAAACTGTTCAACTTGTCCATCGAGAGACTCCAGATTTTCTACCACCTGCCCTTGGGCCACCTAATAGCCCCGATTTGAACCCCGTTCATTATTCCACCTTGGGGAATTTGGTGCAAAAAGTGTACCGAACAAAGACTCGTGTTGTCAAAGAGTTAAGACGCTGAATTCTGACTGCTCGGGATGAATTCGATCAAACTGTAATCGACTCGGCAATTGCCTGATGGCGGATGGAGGACACTTTGTTTGTTGCCTATATTTGTGCGAAATTGGATTTACTATTTTGATTAAAAAACAAAAAAGTTACGAATTTATGAAAAATGTTTGCATTTATTTTGTCGCCGCCCTGTATATGTTACATGGATTTGCAAAAAAACAATATGGGAAGATATTCCATATTTTTTGTTACTTTACAAGTGTTAAGAATTGGGTTAAACTAAAAAGGTTTAATGTTCCTGGAAAAATATGAAAATAAGATGTATAATTTTATCGTCCTATTTTGAACAATATGGCAGTCAATAACACGATCGTGCTACAGCTACATTGTGATTTCATGTGATTTTTCAATATGGCCCACCCGCATTCCCATATTCAAAAATCACGCAGTCATAAATCCAAATTCGTGGCCTCTGGATAATAAAATAAATTTTTATATTTCTTTTGTCTTATTCGTAGTTTGGCTACAAATCGTGATATCGAGATTAAAACAACGTGGAAGTTTTACATTTTCATCTGATATTTACTAGAAATTCTTATCTGTTTGGAAAATTAAGTGACGAATTATACGGGTCGATATTTGGAGCACCAGGAGGATTATACAATTAATGGCAGAAAAAAGATTTTCTTATATCAATAATTGGAATAATCAGATACGGGAAATGAATATGAAGCATAAATTCTAAAACATTTGCACAACATTTTTTCATACATGGTTCTTCCATAAATGAAATTTCCAACTTCGCTAATTTTTCCAATATTTCAAATAATTTATTTTTGGAAATGCCATTCATGGGCATATATGGTCATTTCCCCTCCTCCTCCCTCATAGACGTCTATAAATTTTTTGAAAAGTAGGGTGCCCAGAAAATATATTTGAACATACAAAGGGCCCATTCTATCAATTTCCAAGCACCCGTCCAAGACATTTTTCCAGATTTTTCTGATTAACGGAAATTTCCTGACATCAAAGGGAAATTCGAATTCCAGCATAAAATTGGTGTTTAACACAAATTTAGGCATAATTACCGACTTCCAAAGGTTTTAAAAATTCAAGTACATTTGGGACTGGGGACACATTTATTCCGGTGTCCATTTCAACTTTCACTGACCTTTTAAAATTCAATTAACCAGAAAATCCAACAACTGAAAAAATCCATCATTAGTCGACGTCCATAATGGTTTCCCCCTTCCCCCCTCCCCTATCCACATGCCAGCAGACCCCTTCTACCCCTCGTGAGGACGTCCTTTTTAAATTTCCCCTAAGGACATGCCTTGAAGTTCATTCGCTTATGATGATGTGAAATTGTTTAAATAACAAGCGTTTAAATTTTGGGGTGATGCTAGCTGAAATGAACAAAGAATTTTGTAGTTGAACATATTTTTCTTTTTAAAACTACATTTTTTTCTTCCTTTATGGTGCACATGAACATCCTCTTGCCGTTTTCATTGATGATCCATTTCCTTTTCGCTTTGGTTACCTACATTGGCCATCCGATTCGCCCTACTGAATTAAACTTCTATAAATAATCTAAAACATAACTCCTTAAATATGAATTACACGGTTTTTTTACACCCAGTTACATGTCTTCGTGTATTTAAACGTTTATTTTTCGTCAATGTTTAGTAGGAAACAGAAATTTAAATATTTTGTGCCTTAATTTGCCACTGGACATTTCGACAATGTCCTGTTACAACAATGTTTCATAAATGTTAATGGGACCCTAAATGGGTTTTATGAACAGGGTAGAGGTTTCTCACCTAAATTGAGGGGTGATCACCTCGTACTGGCTTTGCAGTGCGAATTAATGGCAGCTGAAGTTGATTAAATAAGCGGAATTGCGTAGTGGTGAGTTGCTTTCGTAAACTGAATACGTGCCAACCTGAGTACTTTCTTGGTGGGCTGTCGTTCATACTTTCAAGTATCTGGGGGTTTATATTACCAAAAATCTCTCTTGGAATCACCATTTCACAAAAATTGTTGGTGCGGCGAACCAACTCCTAAGATTCGTTCAACACGTATTTCGAGAATGTGCGGAAAATGTAGCGAAAACTGGCTACTCAACTCTGGCTCACCCTATGTTGGAATATTGCGCTCCTATTTGGACCCTCGCAGAATGGTTCATATTCGGGATATAGAGATGGTCCAGCGTAGGGCAACCATATTTGTTAAGGGCAGTTATCGACATTCTGTGAGTGTGACAGAAATGCTCCACTCTCTAAATTGGGACGCGTTGATGTCCAGACGCAAAATGTTATGTACAGGGTTATTCAAACATTTTAATCTTTCTCGGAATTCAAATATATTAATGCCTAAAGGCTGTTTCCCACCTGGCGAAAGTCACGCACAACTCACAAAGCACATGAACTCACTCATTCCGGACAAAATTGCGTGCTAATTCCCACTTGGAGCACCTCACGAAAGCAGGAAAGATCGGCGCTCCTGCTAATGGCGTTTTATTTGTCACCTCTACCGTATTTTTGCTGGCCGCCATGTTGTGCGCTTCCAAAAGTGATTTGTGAATCCGGCATGGCGAGGCTCATTTCCATGACGTAATGTGAGCTTGCCTCACTACCTAGTGCGCATGCGAGATCCTCCACGCATGCACACTATGCCGATTTCGTGTGAGTTGTGAGTGACTTTCTCGCAAGGTGGGAATCAGGCTTAACGACCACTTTAGGAGTAGACATAATCACTCAAATCCTTTGACCTTGGCATCGTGCCAAAATGGATGTTTACTATTGGTTTAGCATGTGATTAGCCATGGCAGAGCCTTCTTGGCAGTTGTCCAGATTTAGTAAAAATTCAATCTAACAATGATGTCTAAGTCACTATTTACATAAGATCATTTTCCTGAAATTGGATACGACCCCCTCTACCATATGGCATTTATTTGTTGACTGTAGGGTACTGAGTTGAATTGAATGTTGCCCACTTTAGGGCAACAGAATTCCGATTAAACACCAAAATTATCCATTTTTATGTATGTATGAAATTCGAATGATGAGCTTTTTATTAAAAGAAATCAAAAATATACAAGTTCAAATTAAAAATAAATTGCAACTTGCACGTAAAGCCTATAACCGATTTACACCAATATTAGATTTTTTATTCTTGTATTTTAATTAAATTTTCGTGATTTTCCACAAAGCCCGCTTAAAAGCAAAATATTGCGGCAAAAGAAGTTATCTTTATTTTCATTTTATTAAAAAATATTCCACCTCGGTATATACACCTCCAAGTTTTCAAATTTTTTTTTTTATTGTGAATTGTAATAAGCCTCATTCACGTTATGCAATTTAAAGTCTGAATAAGTTACTTTTGCCCGAATTTCTAAAGAAATAATGCATTTTTATTATAGTGCTCTATGGCTTTAGTGAGTTACGGTCACTTTAAACTGAATTAATGCGCACCTTTTTAACAGCGCGTATAAATGTATTATTATTTTCTTTTTATGAATTCGCACAATAGTATAGCGCCAATTTTAGGGCATTAACACGCAAATTGTGCACCTTTTTTATTTTTATTTTGTATCTGCTGACGTCACGATTTTCTTAGCTTTTCAAGTCAGCAACTTCATATTCGTGCATGTAAGTCTATAATTTTCCTTTTTGGGGGGAGAAGAATTTGCTTCCACGTACGTGGTCATCCCATTCAACAATTTTTGAAGAAAGATTAATTAATAGGCAGCTCGGCGTATAAACCACCAGCAATTCAGAGGCCGTATCATGTTTTTAACGTCATCACTTCAGTTTTTTTTCAAAGTTTTTTTCCCATAGTTTTGGATTATGATAAAGGCTTGCTTACAAAAGACAACCCCGCCGAAATATTAAGCATTATTTTTACGTTTTAAGTGGTGGGAGTAGGAGGAAGAAGGCGGGGGAGGATTAAACGAAATCTAAGAAAAGAAACAAAACCATAAAAAAAGACTAATAATGGCCATTATTTTACTTATGGTACGCCTGGCGTCCTCTTTTGTAAATACCACTTCCGGTGCGCGTGCCACTCAATGAGATGATTGGAGGAGGGCGCACGCGTGCCCACTGGGCCATCTCTGGAATATGGCCAGCTGCTGGCTTACCACGTGATGAACTATATTTGTCGAGCGAAAAGTTTTTTCACCCGAAATTCAAACATGGCTGCGTTTGAGAAGGTAAAAAACTCAACTCGTGGTCCGTGCATAGACCCTTCCCTCATTTGCATAATCAAGATATTAAAACCGGAAAAGCATATACTATGTATGTGTTAACGAGAACTGTTTAACGGTCTTACCTAGCTGCGATCATTACCGAACAATTCGGTGAACCCGGGGTTGACCAAAAGAGGTGATCATTAGCCGTTTAGGGGTGGTCCATAAATTACATCACACTTTTTTGCCTCTTTTTAAACACCCCTCACCCCTTTGTCACAATTGTCACAAATTTCACTACACCCCATCCATAATGAGGTCACAACTCGTCGATTCCCCCCACCCTCCTCAATTATTTTGTAATAATTCTATATTCTTTTATAATTTTATTTGATAAAATACTTAAAAATATTAAAAAAACTTAATTTTAAACAGGACCCAAATCTTTTTTCCCGATCGACTGCTATTCAAAATTTCAAATGTTAAAACAATTAAAAAAAATTTTACCGCATATTCTTTACCGTTTGAAATAAATTTTGATTGTGTGATATCACATTACCGAACCACCCCCCACCCCTTGGTCACAATTGTCACAAAAAACAAACAATAGGTGTGACATAATTTTTTGATTGGCCCCTTAGGGCAATGTTGAGTATTTAGATAAATTTAAGAATTTATATGATGATTTAAGAGTGAAATATGAAAGATAAGTGTTGAAGATTGAAGAAATTTGCTGTGTTAAATAATCGAAAATTCTATAGAGAAATGGATTTTCGAAGCGTGCAGAAGAAATGGAATTTCAAAGCGTGCAGAAGAAATGGAATTTCAAAGCGTGCAGAAGAAATGGAATTTCGAAGCATGTGCGGAGAAATGGAATTTCGAAGCGTGCAGAAGAAATGGAATTTCGAAGCGTGCAGAAGAAATGGAATTTCAGAGCACGTGCAGAAGAGATGGAATTTCAAAGCGTGCAGAAGAAATGGAATTTCAAAATAGAACAAAATGAGAAAAATCGAACATAGATGAAAAAATATTGAAAAAATTGAGGATTTGAACGTCTTTTTTAGTTTAAAAACCAAAAAACAACTACAATTTGCTTCAATTTGAGTAGAATAATTTATGAATTTAATTACTGGCATTTAGAGCTATTATTTCGATCTGTTAAATTTTGATTTGCCGTTAGATTAAACAAAAATTATATGGAATTGTGGATTGTGCCATTTGAAACAAGTGTAATGTTCAGGTAAGATGCCATTTTTACTTTTAATGTAACAATGATGTCTAAGTCGCTACTATAACGTAGGAGCATTCTCCTGAAACTGGGCACGACCGCCCCTATACCATATGGCATTTATTTGCTGACTGTAAGGTACTGAGTTGGATTGAATTGTTGAAAACTTGAGCACGAGTTCACCGTATTAACACACGGAACTGTACGAAGTGTTCACAATGATATTGTCTGCGTACGCAAATGTACAAGTTGAGCCTGCTTACGGAGGCACATACGGATGCACGTAATTGATACTCTTGCGAACATATTTAATTAAAATACGACTTAAACACCCAGCACAAAGCACAGTAATTATATTTTCGCATTGAAGCAAGGTACACGCCTATTACGTAATTAACCGGTACACCAAAATTGTTAAATCTGTCGTTGTTTCACGTTGTTAGGTTTTTTATTTTTTTGTATTTAGATTCGAATGATTACAGTCTGATAATTTATTTACCTTTGCTATTTAGGTATTTTTTAAGTGCTGCAAATGTAAAGGTCATTGAACTTTTAACATTTTGTTTTCCATCACACCATATACGGTTAATTTGTTTAAATGTCTCTATTATATTGCAATCTCAAAGCTTCGTTCGTTTAAATTGCAATCTCTGGAAATGATATTGACCAGTTTTTGCCAGTGCTCGAAATCCCACAAGCATCGTTTTTGCGTTTATACAAAAATGCTTGTATTTCTGATTTAACAGCCGTGCATTTCCGCTCCAAAATTAGTTTTTGATTGTTTTATTAGTTGCTCATTCTGCAGAAAAATAACTTGCGCCATTATTTCGCGCAGTATACTAAATAAATATTGTCGAGATGAGTTCAGGGTCATGCTTGGAAAATAAAAAAAACACTTAATTTTACATTCAAACTCTTCTACCGATCTTACTTAAATTTTGCCCTGTTGTTGTTGTTGTTGTTGTTGTTGTTTTTCTTGGTGGTGTTGCCAGTGTCGTGGCGAGGATATTTGGCACCCAGGGAAAAACAACCAAATGTGCTGTATCCCATATCCTCTACTCGTAACTTTAAAACTACACCCCCTAACCACCTGTACGCCACTGAGTGTTGTCGGTGTTGTTGGGTGTTGGTGTCGTGGTGGTGGTGTCGGTGGTATTAGTGTTGATGATGATGTTGGCTTGTGGTGGTGTTGTTAATGTTGATGGGGTTGTTGGTGTTGTGATGGGGTTGTTGCTGTTGGTGTTGTTGTTGTTAATGTTGATAGGGTTGTTTGTGTTGTTATTGGGGGTGTCCGTTACATTGGTGTTGTGATGGGGTTGTTTGTGTTGTTGTGGTTGGTGGTGTTGTTGTTGTTGATAGTGTTGGTGGTGTTGTTGTTGTTGATAGTGTTGGTGGTGTTGTTGTTGTTGATAGTGTTGGTGTTGTTGTTAATGTTGATGGGGTTGTTGGTGTTGTGGGTGTTGTGTTGTTGGTGTTGTTTGTGGTGCCCGTGGTGTTGGTGTTGTGATGGGGTTGTTGTTGTTGTTGTTAATGTTGATGGAGTTGTTGGTGTTGTGATGGGATTGTTGTTGGTGGTGGTGTTGTTGTTGTTAATGTTGATAGGGTTGTTTGTGTTGTTATTGGGGGTGTCTGTTGTGTTGGTGTTGTGATGGGGTGGTTTGTGTTGGTGTTGTTGTTAATGTTGATGGGGTTGTTGGTGTTGTGTTGCTGGTGTTGTGTTATTGGTGTTGTTTATGGTGTCCGTGGTGTTGGTGTTGTGATGGGGTTGTTGGTGTTGTTTTTAATGTTAATGGGATTATTGGCGTTGTTTGTGGTGTCCGTGTTGTGATGGTTGTTGTTGTTGTTGATAGTGTTGGTGTTGGTGGTGTTGTTGGTGTTGTTGTTAATGTTGATGGGGAGCATGTTGTTGGTGGCGCTGATGTTGCCGTTGTTCTCGTTGGTGTTGGTGGTATTAGTGTTATCGGTGTTATTGATGTTGTCGGTGTCGATGTTGTTATTGTTTTTGTTTATGGTGGTACAAGTATACTATTTTTCCACCCACGATTCGCATATTGCACGCGTCGTTTTTCGGCCAAGGCCTATAACCTGCGTGCTCACCCGGGGGAACAATACAATATCTCTTAAAATTCCTTCAATGAATCTTGGCTTGGCAATTATAATTTAGGCACCTGAAGGAGCAACCATTAGCTTTAAAAAAACAGCGCCCCCGATGTCGACTTTTGACCCTTTCTTCGTGTGATTGTGCACGAAAGCGCGGCACACACACACATCCACTATGATTGTGGGGGAGGATGAGGAGGGCACGCGTACAAAGTGTGCTGGGGCCAAGAGAAGTGCATTCAAGGCTTACCAATTGTTGTACGCTCGACCACCCTCACCAGGTGCACACACGTGCCCACTTGCCCCTTCAATGGACAAGGATAATGAAGATTTACTCTTGCTCACCTGCGCAATTTTTATATGACTTTACCAGAAATCTTACATTTTTTTTTTTTTTTTTTTTTTTTTGCATTCCTCAAAATTACATCCTCCTTCTGAACACTGGAAATACATATTAGATGTTAGGTTTTTATGTGCAAGGTTTTTTTGATTTCCTTCCGTTTCGCGTATAATTTCCACCCCAACCTTGTATTATTTCGACCAAAAATGCTCGCTCATTATAAGACGAAATTATATAATATTGACCCGTCCTGAAACTCGTGTGACCTCATGTTTCTGATTCCTATTTCAAAAATTCTGTTTCGTGAATATTTTCATGAGGGGGTGCAGGGGTCTTTCTGTGATTTTTTTACGCATTTCTATATAAGGTTTGCAGGAATTAAGTTTTATATTCCTGAAAATAATTATTTCTTTGCATATACATATATACTAGTAAGGTGAAGTTATTTTAGTTAAATATCACGTTTTAAGCAATTTTCACTAGTAAAGTTATTTACGTATTACTAGTAAAGGTGTTACATATTACAATTAAAATTGTGGCATATTATTAGTAAAGTTGCTACATATTGCTACTAAAATTGTGCCATTACTAGTAAACTTGTTGCATGTTACTAGTAAAGTTGTGGCATATTTCTACTAAAATTGTGGCATATTGCTACTAAAATTATGACATATTACTAGTAAAGATGCTAAATATTACAATTAAAGTTGCTACATATTACCAGTAAAATTGTGGCATATTTCTACTAAAATTGTGGCATATTTCTACTAAAATTGTGGCATATTGCTACTAAAATTGTGACATATTACCAGTAAAATTGTGGCATATTTCTACTAAAATTGTGGCATATGGCTACTAAAATTTTGACATATTACTAGTAAAGTTGTGACATATTACTAGTAAAGTTGCTTCATATCATTAAAGTTGCTACATATTACTACTGAAATTGTGACATATTACTAGTAAAGTTGTGGCATATTACTAGTAAAGTTGTGGCATATTACTGGTAAAGTTGTGGCATATTACTACTGAATTTGTTCCATATTACTTTTGCAATTGTGACATATTACTAACTTAAATTGTAACATATTGCTATCAAAATTGTGACATAATGCTAGTAAAATTGTGGCATATTACTAACTTTCTACTAAAACTCTTCCATATTACTACTGAAAGTTATACATATTACTATTGAAATTATTACCAGAAATACCAGTATTTAAGGGTATCATGGAACATTGCAGAAGTTACTGAGTTATTTAACCAAAACATGAAATTTATGTATTCCGTACAGTTTTAGAAAACTAAAAACTGGATTTTGATAATTATAAAGTGACAAATTCTGAAATATTCCTTTAAAAGTACTCAACATTTTGAACACATTGGGATATTTTAAGCGTGTCTATAAATGGCTCAAAAAGAGGAAAATGTAAGTGTTACTTAATTTCCCTGTAGTCAGAAGGGTGTTAACGCCAAAAACATAAACAAAGAAATTCGAGCAGGTTTTTAAAATGGATGTCACGTTTTCTTAACGCAAACATCATATTTTTTAATATGATTAATCTGCTAAGTTTATGCTTATAAATCTCAGAAAATTCGCAGCCAATCAATATACGGTTTTGTTGATTACACACAGCGTGATTTTTTAATTTATATAGGTTTTAATTTATATTTCCAAACTTAACAGCATAATACATGATAATATAGTCTGTCATTATAGAACAAATGTGAATGGATCAAATTAAGTGCATTCCAATTACAAATACATCAATATTTTAACTCTTGATTAACAATTTCATAAAATTTATGGATCTCAAAAGCAAATGAATCTTTTTCATGAATAAGTTCAAATCAACGTTCAATGAAAATTTTGATTTGCATTCATGTGTCAGTATACAGGTGGCCACAAAAATAGGCACAAATATAGGCAATGAACGTATAAACAAACATATATTTCAATTTGTACTCAGTGTCCTCCATCCGCTGCGACACTTTTGCCATCGGGCAATTGCCGAGCCAATTACCGTTTCATCGAGTTTATCCCGAGCGACCAGAATTTGGCGTCTTAAATCATCGAAATCACGAATCTTTGTTCGATACACTTTTTGCACCAAATTCCCCCAGATGGAATAATTAACGGGGTTCAAATCGGTGCTATTAAGGCGCGTATACATATGCGAGCAGAACGCGAGCCGAGCAGTTTGCGAGATGTCTCTGAACCGCTCGCGAACCGTTCGCCTCAAATCAAATTTCCCCGAACTATCCCCGAGCAAAGCACGAGCCAACTTTCGCGACGAATGCGAAACATACACAGGCAAAAAACAGTGTAACGATAAATACGTTACTTCCGGTTTGGCACATGCGCAATATTTTACAATTTACCTGAGGAGCCAATCTCGCCTACCAGCACGTTCGTTTCATACTCGCAACGAACGACGAATCGACTTTTTGCATGGCGAACACGTACCAATTGAGCGAGACTTGAGCGAGACTTTTCCTTTGTGTTCGTCGAAAAGATAGACAGGAGTTGGCTCGTCACGAACACTTCTCGACCTTTCTAGAAACAGTATGCGAACTGTATGTAACGCCGTCCTAACTTGCGAGCCGTATGGTTCGCAAAACGTTCGGCTCGCATTCTGCTCGCATATGTATACGCGCCTTTAGGTGGCCAAAGGGCAGGAGTCTCGAGCGGCGAGTGCCAGTGCACCATCTTGCCGGAACACGAACAAGTCCGAAAATACCATAATTCCAGGGGAATTTTGTGCAAAAAGTGTATCGAACAAAGATTCGTTACGTCAAAGAGTCAAGACCCCGAATCTTGTTCGCTCGGGATTAATGCCGGATTCACATACACCCGAATGTCGTCTGGTAACGCATAGGTTAGGGTGTGAGCATGCACACTCTTGTGTTCAACCTAATCTCTGCTGCCTAGTCGCTGACGTCACAAAGTCAGTCCTCTGTTGAGTAGGTTCACTAGTAGAGGCTATACAGGACTCGGCCCATCTTGCCTATATTTTGGTTATTTATTTTGAGTTTGTGGTTAATAAAACAGGTTAAGGTTTTTATTGTTTCGTTTTGTTTACCTTTCTTCTTAGTTTTTCCTTTCTTCTTATATCTGTTGAGTAGGTTGTGTGTGAATCTGGCAGAACTTGATCAAACAGTAATCGACTCGTCAATTGCCAAAAGGCGCAAGCACTTCCGGCCATGTGTTGCAGTGGATAGAGGACACTTTGAGTACAAATTGAAATAGATGTTGTAACGCTCCCCCAAGGGGCATTCCCACGCCTGGCGGGAATGTGTGGAATGCGAGGTATGTGCGTGGGGGATCGTTGATGGTATGTGGAATGTTGGCGCGCGCCTGCCCAAGTCGCCACCAGGGGGTGGAAAGGTGTTATAAGGGAGACCTGGGCCAGGCGACGAGAGTTCGGTTCTTGGGACCTGACCAAGTTGGTCAGCCTCCTTGATGTGTTTGTAAATGCGGGGTTAGTTTCTTTTGATTTATAAAATTGTAAGTCCCACAAGTTGGTGGGCGGTTTTTTCTGTTCAAATAAAGAGTTTTGTATCGTAGAACCGCGTGTGGTTTTGTGGTCTGCGGTCCAAGTCCGGAGTTCGGACTTGACAATGTTTTGTTCGTACGTTTGTTGCCTATATTTGTGCAAAACTTAATTTACTTTGATTAAAAAACAAAAAGTTACGAATTTATGAACAAGTTTCCCTATTTTTTGATGCCAACCTGTATATAATGTTGTATGCATGGGCATTTATATTCGATATGGTAAATGCTAAGCGAAGCAAATCTGAAGCTAATTAGACAGGCCAATCACAACACCACCCACATCATAAACTTGCCAGGTGCAAAATGGTGTAAGATTGTATTGTGACAGGCATTTTTTAGGGTTCATCAATACACAATGTTGTAGACAAGTACAATAGTGTTGTTGCTTCTAATCCTATTTTACTATACTTGAAGAAAAAAAAATACAAAGGGTGACTGGGGTCAAGTTGGTTTAAAATTCTTCAGACGCCGTTCAAAGAAAGGAAAACTAGTGTTCACAATTTCTGTAAATCCGAAATTGTGTAAAAAATGTGAAAATCAGATTAATATCTCTGGAAAAGTAGGTAGACTCTTCAATGAAGTCTGAAAAAAAGAAGGCCAATCATATATCGACTGCTAGGTGTTTGAAAGATGAGATTCATCCACTTTAAATACTCTCGGTGTATGAATTAAACATAAAAAAACATGACCACATTTGGGCTTTTGTGTGTGCATTTGTACGCGTGCCGAACGGTGGTGCTACACGTGCCACTTAGCCCTGATAGGTCAAAAAACTCACCCCCAATTTTGAGAGCGAAATGCTTTATTAATCTAATAATTGGACCGTTTGCATGGTCGGGCAGTAGTGCGAAATTTTTGACTGGATTCAAGTTGCTTAATGCATCTCCACATGTTGCGCCCTGGTGCCCCTGGAGCCGCCTTCCAATTTACTGTACCCAATTTCCCCATTCTGGGTTGATTTTTTGTTGTTTTTGTTCCTAGTCAGTGAATGAACACTTTATGAACAGACCTTATAAAACAAAAAAAATGTAACTATACGTATGCATTCAATTGAAATCAGTACCCAAAAGTCAGCAAATAAATGTTGGTAACCGCCCTTAACCATCTCTATCCTGAATATGAACCATCCTGCGAGGGTTCCAAACAGCAGCGCAATATTCCAACATAGGGTGAACCAGAGTTGCGTAGCCAAATTTCCGCACATTCTGGAAATTCGCGTTGAATGACTCAAAGGTGTTGGTTCACCGCACCAACAATTTTTGTGAAACAGTGATTCCAAGAGAGATTTTTGATAATATAAACCCCCAGATACTTGACAGTATACTTGTATGTGATCAGCAAGGCCGTATATGTCATCACATGGTGTTCACTTGCCAGCAGACCCCTCCACCCACTTTTCAAGGGTTTACAGGGGTCTACAAGGGTCCCCAAGTATGAAGTATCTCTAAGGGTCTCCAAGGTCCCCAAGAGTCTAAAATGGTCTGCAATGCTCCCAAAGGGCCTACAAGTGCCTCCAAAGGTGTACAAGGGTTCTACAAGTGTCTCCAATGTCTATATGGGTTCACAAGAGTGTACAAGTGCATCCAAGGGTCTACAAGGATCCCCAAGTATCTCTAAGGGTCTCCAAGAGTCTGCAAGGGTCTCCAAGGCTCCCCAAGGATCTCCAAGGGTCTACGT
>JAQGAE010002858.1:0-16363 GCA_034696685.1 Julus scandinavius | reverse complement strand
TATGTGTGTCGAAGTCGTCTGCTAGTGACGTCAAAATAACATAGCATAACATAACATAAGAAAAACGTTCAAATGTGAAGGGGCCTTAACTGTTCTACCATTTGCTAACGTTGTATGTTACTTATAGGCAATGTAATTAATGCATTTTATTCCTGCGACATTTTGGTCTCTAAAATGCTTTCGCAGGTAGCAACTTTAACATCTAAACTATCCAACCTTCAACAAAATTTACAACAAATGCTTGAACACTTGTTACAAATTTGCATATTTGCATTACGATCATGCATTAGTGTCACTTGCATATTGTATAGCCATGACTTTTTTCATGGCAATTAAAAGTGTAATATACTGTACTGTATGGGGTAATGAACCTGCGAGACCTTGTATGGCTGCAATCAGATAACGCCCTATCTATATTAGTGGTGGATGTGGCACATTAATTTACTGATATTGGTTTATTTGAATTTGCCTTCTCCCCCAATAAAACGATTTGGTGAATTCATTTCCTGCATGCCATACTTAATGCAAAAACGGCAGTAAAAGACGTTCATTTTTTAAACAGATGGTGATAAGGTTAGTACGTGCAACTTCAATAAACCAAAATAAAATACTAGACAATCATCATGACTACCAAAATTTGCAAACGTTGATCACAAAGTAAGAATAAACCCCAAATCAATGAATGATTCTGTGATCTTGTTTTTGTCTGTATTCTGCTTCTTTTATCTAAATACGATATCAGTGATAACTAGATAAATATTCAATTGATATGGCTTCGATAAGTCTGATTTAGTATTTGTATCAAATCTGGCTAAATATGTGCCGACGTGTTTCCTGTTAAAGTCACATGTAACCATGGCAGTTGCTCGTATATGAATCAATGAAACGATTGCTTCAGGTATATTGGAATTGGGTACAAACTACAATAACAATTTAATGCAGTTCTGATATCGTCCACCATATAATTAATCTCATTATGTTTTCATATTCTGAGAAATCTATTTTCCGACGAGGTTATAGGAACGGATAAGATAGCCGCATGAATTTATACGCTATCTTCAATTTTTCAGGGAGTTTGGTATGCAGTTGTAATTCCTTTGGTAAAAACTTATGTGCGATGTAGAAAAAAAAAAATGCTCGAGTTATCATTTTTAGAACACCCTGTAACTTCACACTGGAACGATACATACATCAATGCGTATATTGACCTGGCCAATGTCCAAAGTTGCACACACAAAAAAAACCTATTTGCGCAAATTGAAAAGTGGGTCTATACCCAATTTTATCAAACAAGTTTATATTGTGACTGCTATGTCTAGCATTATAGCAATTGTCTGTTATTCCAAGGTTGATATGGCTCAGTTTTGTTAGCAAAGACTACTTTTAGACCATAAAATAAGAACCATGAACCTTTCGAAGCACACTTGCAAGTGTCTACAGGGGCCATTCAAAAAGGACCGCGACGAAATTCCTTCAAAAATGAAGCCCCCCACCCTATATCCACATTGTGTCCATTTTAACCCTGGCCACCCTCCCCACCTTAATTTCTTTGAAAAGTAGGGTGTCCAGAAATTTTTTTGGAATATTTTAAGTCCCATCCTATAAATTTCCAAGCTCCCGTCTCGCTACCAATTCGACATTTATCCAGATTTTTCTGATTAACAGGAGTTTACTGACCTCGAAGGGAAATTCCAGTATAAAATTGATGTTTACCACAAAGTTGGGCATAATTCTCGACTTTCCTGAGGTTTTAAAAATTCAAGTACATTGAGGACTGGGGACACATTGATGCAACCCCTGTCCACATGCCAGCAGCCCCCTACCTCCCCCTCCCCTCTTGAGGACGTCCTTTTTGAATCGCCCACAATGAATTTCGCCTAGCCGGATGAAGGGCTATTACCAAACGTCTTAAGCATGCGTGGGCTTGAGTCTGGGTTGCCTAATGCTCTCCAGGCGTTTTATATCTATTCTAGCTTATATTTTGTAAATGCCAATTAGGGAGATTGAAAAACGGTTTTATGAGCAGTTCCCGTTAGTATCGCTAAATTAAACTTTTAAATAGCCTCCAAGTAAGTAAAAGTCGAATAAACTAGCCATGAGTAGGCTTGAAAGGAATACACATTTATTTCATTTTTATCTCACAAACACAGACCAATTTAAAGAAGAAAAAAAAAGTCCCATCATTTTTTGAAAAATTTACAAATGACAAATATCAAGACCAGCATTAATTATTAATCTTTTTCAACTGTTTAAAAACGTTATCCTCCAGTCGCATACCTATCACCAAATTAATGATATCATCAACATACTGGTAATTAAATGTCCGTTAACGTAAGTGCCAATTAAGGCCATTAATTTAGTATACGACTTATTGTTGATCAGGGGGTGTATTTTACATTGTTAATAATGACAAAGGGTGGCCTGCATAAAATTCTATTTTTGAGTTTTCTACATTAATATAATGTCTTCAAAAATGTCATTAAATGTGGTTAAGACGCATAATAGTTTACATTTTATAGATTATTTCTTTAACCAGGCTTATTTGGTTATGCAAGCTATGCACAATTTGTGTATAATTGCATCTCAAAGCTATATTTTTTAACACCAAACCGCAATTAGAAGTTTATGCAGTTATATTAGAGTGCCATTTAGCAAATATGTGCCAATTAGGAATAGGAAAATGACAGTAAAACATGAATTTTTAGAATACCATGCAATAATTTTTATGTAATTAAACCCTGCTTGGCACCATTATGAGGCCATATAAGTCACGCCAAAGGCTTACAAATATCTGCCAGTCTTGATCTATAATATCGCTCACAAAATGAGGATTCCAACAACTTCCTCAAATATCTATGCAGAATTCACTGAACTTTTTTACAGCAGCAGAATTCTGCATGCTGTTGCAATTATTGCAATTATCAAATGTGACGATCTTTTTAAGGCAGCTGCTTTTTAAAGCAACTAAAAATAAATCAAAATTTTATTAACTTCCCTTCCCCTTTTCCAAGAAAAAACTACTCTCATTAATTCCATTCACGTGCAGCTGTTGACGGACAAATGAATATTTAACTCCTCAATTTATTAAAAAAAAAATGACCTAAAATAAAACTAGAATCAAGTGACATGATAAATTATTTCAAAATTCACAAATACACTAGAAAATAACCAGATATTTTTTTCCTCTCTTAAAACCCCAGCAGCAGCAAGCGAAATTAATTATTCTAGATCTTTGGAAGTTTCCATGTAGTACTTTACGACCATTTCTAAACTCAGTACATTCCTGTTTTTTTAATGTAAAAAACGAACATTTTTCGTCGATGCCTTCAAGGAGGTGGTTGTCCCAGTCCCACTCGACCCCTTGAATTGCAAGTGACCTAATATTAGGGCTAGCAACCATGCACTTACAATTGATAGCCAAATTGTGGGGATGACAACTGGCTCACGATCCCCACGAAACATAATTACAAACTTGCACGAGGGGATGATACGAGTACACGTGATTTATGAGTGGTTGTTTATTAAAAATTGGGTTTAACAGGCACCTGCTAGACACCCTGTATATCACATATCGAACATTTCCTAACGAACTTTGCAATGGGGAAAAAAAAAACGGGTCATCAAAAAAGTTGCCATGCTCCCCCAGGAACGATTAATCGATCCAAAAAAATAATGAAATCTCTCCCCTGAGATTTAAAAGTAAATCCTTACCTTTCGGGTTTGGGATGTTCGGCGAACTTGAGTTGGCTCAGCTCCTGTATTGTCCTCAAGGACTGGGGTTCGGCCGATATGCCCGTGGCCCGGGTCCTTCGTCCGGTCTGGCCCAGGGGCACGGCGGCCATCCCATACAAGATGACAGACTGGAATTTATCAAGCTGGCTTCGTAACTGCTGAATTTCATGGTCCCGGTCGATAAGCAAGTTGTTTAACTGTACAATCATTTCGTCCTTTTTGTAAACCAAGCTTTCCAGCTCCTGGATGGTGCCCATGGTGCTGCTGCCAGGCAAGGCGTCCGAAAAATTAGCACCCTGGATCTTAAATCTCTAGGCCGCAGTGTAGTGGTTTTTTTTCTTTTTGAATAACACGGTTAAGTTACGTACCTTTCCATAACGAACGAAAAATGAAAATAGAAGCACCCTCTACAAACTACTACAAGACAACCTGTAGCCTCTGGTCTACAGTCAAAACGCGTTGCATATAGTGCTTGGCCTTCCACCAACTGGTTTTAGTCATAGCGCTTGCCCTCTTATCCAGGGTGACCGTCTTGAACGTCAGAAACCTTTGATTATCCAATATGCACGGCTTCACGTTCATGTAATGCCTGGCAAGACGGTGCTGCCACCTGTGACAATGACCGTCGCGACCTCTGGTTGTCTTTTATGACAATGAACGCTGTAGGAGGCATAGCGCCCCAAACAAGTGGCTGCTATTTTAGGCTGTGGGCGTATTTTACGCCAAATCCGTTTTTTATTTTTTTTATTTTACTGTAAGCCTGCCTACTTGTTGGTGTTTTTCTTTTACCAACGGAACTATTTGTCGTAGCACATTGAGAACACGTTTCCAGAACCCGCAACAGGTGTTTTTCAAAATGGCGACCAACCACTTCCACGATGAATGATTAGCGCCCCATCTATATATAGATCAAGGTTATTTGCCCGGCAATGTTCCCAAAACTTATGGACTTTGTTGTCAGGGGCTATCAAACCACTATGCGTTTTATTTGTTGTGAATGCTAAAAATAGCTGTAATCTAGGCGTCTACTTCGCGGCCAAGCTTAGCACTAATGAGTTAATTGCTGTTGGCAGGCGTCGAAATTAAGAGACTATCGATTTCGTTGTCCTGGACAGCCCAAGAACGTTGCATAGTACCGTTGTGTTATTATGTAAGGTCACTCAATGGACATTGCTACGTGCCCATGTATACTACGGTTCATTGGAATTTGCTGATGGTATCTGCGCATAATATTTATGTTACTGAGGCTAGTTTAGGGTGTCCAGCAGTCTTGAAAATCTGGAAATGCACTTTAATTTTGATCACTTTGGGAATTCGTATTGATGCTTAAAATTTCTGCCTGCGTGGGGATTTGTTGTTTTTCGGAAAATGATTTTTTTGTGAAAAATATTGGGGTAATTGGTTGGTCTTGTGAGATCTTTGGAAATTTAAGGAATAAGCCTGTAGATTCTTGCAATATACTTGAATTTTTCTCATCCAATTTTCTGGACACACTGTAGCTGTGTGCAAAGGAATTCTCACGCACTCCAATGCATTGAAGAACGCGTAGAAATCCAAGTGTCCAAATTATCCGAGTAATATGCTGTATTACATAACAACCTAAATATGGTAATTTACTTTGAATGCAAAATACAGTAAAACCTGTATACATTGAACACTTGTGGAACCACGCAAGAGTATTCATTGTTGACAGGTGTTTATTTTAACAAGATTTGGTATCGGGTTACTATTTTTTGATAGATGCGTGAATATAAAGTGCATATTTACAATACAAACAAATTTCAAACTTTCTATTTAATAACTATAGAATAAAAAAATGTAAACTCTAGGTTACAGTACATATAAATCATGCATCCAAATTTGTCATAGAGAAATTGATAATTTGGTTAGGCTGATTTAAGTTTATTTGGTTAGATCATTGATAATCGCAAATTGCCATCATTAGAAAATTATTAGGACACTATCACATATAAATTCAATTCCCAATTCGTTTTCTATTGAATTTTTGAAGATTAGCTGTGTATGCACAGATGTTGAAGGTGAATCATTTTATCTTTGAGCCACTACTTCTTTCGAAAACAACATGGGTTGTCCCATTATTGTTTTTAGCAGATTATAAACCGAACTTGCATAATATCGGTTTAAATGAAAGAGGTCATGATGAGTGCACTTGTACATTTCAACCGATGTAATACAGATTACTTTTTAATCGGCTAAAATTAATTGCATGACTTCCCCTAACATGAGTCTAGATAAGATTATCTGCATTCCACGCTTGAATTTGGCGCCTGAAATGTAGCGCAGACCGCTTCTTTTAGTTGCTTTCAAGGATTTAGATTTGCAAAGACGCTTCTGTTTACGGTGTTTTCAAGTTTTCCCGCTGTTTGCGGTAGCCGTTTGTGCAGACTTTTCCATTGATCGTGCTAAAGCCCTATTCCCACTGGACCGAAATTCACCCTCCGGCATGGCGTGTATACAGCAGACAGACGAAATTTTGTTCATTATAATGAACAAAATTTCGTCTGTTAATAAACGAACCGAAAATTTTAATTTCAAAACATACTCTTCTGATCCTGGTTCTTTCATTTTGGTCCCAACTCTCAAGATGGCGGCATATAGTTAACTAAATTTAAAAAAAAAAATTCTGTTATGTTTCAAAAAATGAATTGGGAAATTATAATTCATTAACCGAGTGAAATAATAAAAAAAAACATTTACAACATAACAAAACATTCATGATTACAGTTTAATAGTTCTAAACTTTATACTAACAAATTAATATGCATTTTTTGTTTGTTTTTCAGGATGGACGCCTTATTGTTCAAGAATTTTAAATTGAAGACATTATATTGTTCAAGAAACAACAACCGAAATAATGACTGTAAGTTTGACATTATTATATTTTTTTCTTATACTTGGTTTAGATATTTTCTTAGTTTATCGATGCAGGAAACTATAGCTTTAATATAGATAGTGCGTTTTATAGGTTCCACGCACTCATTTCCCTTATGCATTTAATGTACACGGTATCTTATGGCCCTTTAATAGAATTATACCTACAGGTTATATTTATAGAAAGCATTTTTATAGGATCACCTGAGATATACAAGATGTGGATTGACCATTATAAGAAAGTAATCGAATTTGGTCTATCTTCAGCATTTAATGCAATGCTTAAACTCTGGTATTAGACCATGGCTTCATTATTAACCTAATTATAACTGGCCAAAAGAAGATAATGTCTCTCCCAAGATCTCTTCTCTTCCATTGCTTTATTATGAATCAAATTTAATATTGAATCTGCACGCAAAAGACGATTTAACGAGAATTAGGCATTCCCAAAGGTCCATTATCAAGGGGATTGGACAGTGGATGAGCGGGTTCGATATTATGCCCATTAAATGGTCGCGGAAGATAATTTTTAGCATAGGCTTAAATGCCATATTAAATACGGGGTACATGAGTGATCACATAATGCTGTAGCTATACATTTAGATAGTTTTAACAAAATGGCGACAGTCGACTATTCAGCTGTTATATCACAATTATCTACAATTCCACTGTAACGTTTTTCATCCATTTTCAACTCGTGGCACACAAAATGACGCTTAAATTCTCGTTATACACTGCATAAGGCGCCAAAATTGTCACGGCCCAGCATACATTTTTAAGGAGATGTTTTGAAATAACGAAAAATCACGTTTTTAGTAAAATAATCTGATTTATGATTTAACAATTTTAATGCCTTCTGTTTACAAATAGTATTTAAACTTGTCGACCTTGCTTCAAACTTCTGCAGCACACCTGTAGACCCTCAGTTGTACGCTGGTTTCAAAACACAATCCTACTGTCTGATATTAATATATTTTAAATAATGATAAGTTCACAACGTCTATACTATAGTTGTACATTGCATCATACATTGATAAAGGGCTGCCTAAATTTAAACATGCATTTTCTTCATACCAATAATCCATTAAAGGGATTTTTAGCAGGATGTAGTGTTTCTATATGCCATATAATGGTGGGGGAGACTGATTATACAGGTAAATGATCAATTTGTGACCCAATTTTAGCAAAAGTGTGACCAAAAGTACATAATACAGTTTCTGGACCTGGTCCAAACATGTAGATTCACCACTTTCTTAAAAACGTTTAGCTGGTACATTTAGATAAGGGCTGGTAGCGCCAGCCTGAGACCATGTTGGGGCGCTTCTGGGACCCAAACAGACGTTCCCAAAATTCCTTAAAAAATTAACTGACTGACCTTTCCTCCTGTCCAATATACTGTGTCTACTTCAACCCTGGGATGGAATGGGCACCGTTATTGAACTATTTTTGTAAAAATTGTGGGGAATGAAACTTTTAAATATCGCCCCTATAACAGCATTTCCAGCTGGCATTACCAGCTATCATGTGAAATTGTGAATGCATCTAGTGGAATTTTAAGGTATCTCCAACCAGGTAGCTTGTATAGCCTTAACATCAGTGGAATGCCATGTGAATGCCTATAATATATTCTATGCTATTCCAGCTAGGTATTCCAGTCTTTTATTTTCTCGACAGGTGTTGGTTGTGCAAATTTTAGAAAACTCATACCTTAATATTCCGTTATAAAATTATGAAATTTCATTTATTTTTAATATAAACATTCTTATATTTCATTGTTTTATTGGTTATTTTTAAAGGATTGATATGCCATCCGATGCTCAATATATAATAATGATGACTATAGTGTTATAATTTTGTGGACAGAATTAAAAGTACAATTGTTGGTTGTCGTATTATATGAACGCTACTTAATTGTGTCGTCGTTTTCATGAGACATCATAAAGGGCTCGCGTGCGACCCATTGTGTGTGCACTGTGCGTCGTCCATGGATGTCCCTTGAGGTCCCAGCGTAGCCACGCTCCTCCCGACGGCTAATCAAGTTAATAGCCTTTTGCCCCGCCGCAAATTCAATTACCGCGGCATTCAGCAATTGTTTGATTGCTACGCAGATGGGAAATAAATTACGCTTAGCAACGATTTGCAGGATATGATTCACAATAGGCCACATGACGAGCCACTCGAGTGCACTTGGAGAATAAACAAACAGAAGCACTCGCACACACTTGACTCCAAAGTGAAACCTTGCATACGACATGAAGTAAAAGTGTCACCCATTGCGTATACTGATAACACTTTTACTTCATTCTTCTTTTCAAAAGCCGAGCGATCAGGATAGAATCATGATGGGCAAATTATACTCCATCTACTACAATGTACTATAGCCTACTTGATAACCAACACTTTGGCTGTCTAACAATTCAACAATGCACTTCTATATTAGCTTCTGAGAGGTTAGGTCTTTACATGTGAGGGCTGGTAATGCCAGGAGACGCTGTTTTGGGGACCATTCAAAAAGAAGGTCCCCGAAAATTCATTTAAAAATTGACCTCCTTCCCTAACACAGTTTGTACACAGTTTGTGGTACATTTTTTAAGGACTTTTTTGGACGTGTTTATTGAATGACCCCCAAACAGATTCTCTGGCTGGCGTCACCAGCCCTCTCGTGAAGGAATTAAGCTGGATCACAACCCTATCACTTTCAATGGGTGAAATTTTAAAACACAATTCCAGCCAAACCAAAAGAGATTAAATAAAAATAAAAATTGTCTAAAATAGCTTGATAAATCAGCAATGGTATCACTTTTTCGTTTTTCACTTTGAAATGGTATATTTTTAAAAAAAAATTAATAAACAAGTTTGAAAAGGGACATCAGAAGAAATGTGATCCCAGTTCCAAATATACTTTAATTTTTAAAACCTCGGGAATTATGTCTAAATTTGTGTTAAACACCAATTTTATGCTGAAATTTCCCTTCGATGTCTAGACATTTTCGTTAATCAGAAAAAATTGGAAAAATATCATGGAATTAATTGGCAGAATGAGGGAGGAGGGGGGAGGGAATTGATAGAATGGGTCTTTGGATGATCCATCAAATTTTCTGGACACCCTACTTTTCAAAAAAATTTAGGATGTCTGTAAGGGGGAAGGGGGACGGTTCTCAGGTTTAGGCTAAAATGGACAGAGGTGGGGGAGTCATATTCGTGGACGTCCTTTTTGAATGGCCCCTAAGGGAATGTTCAATACATTTTCATAAAATTTCACTCCATCTTACTTAGTTCCAAATTCAGGAGTTTTATTATATCATCCTTTCCAATTGTAATACGTATAGATATTCTTACAATTAGTAGTTTTGCAATGGCTTAAAGTGTGGTAACCTTTGGTTAGGTTCTCAATTGTCTCAGTTTACCCCACATTGAGATTGCCCATAGAAACTTAAATTTCATGAAATGAAACTTAAACGATATGTTTGTATTTATTTAGCAATAATATATGCATTAATCAGCAACATAGGCAAGTTAGGTAGTTCCTCTAAAATTCGGTCATGGCCATTTCAAATCAATGTGGTGGACTGGGCAATCCAAAGTGTATCAATTGGACCTTACGTATATCTTGGCAAATTTCAACAAATATCGTTTTTAAAATATTCACACAAAAATTCACAACGTGATTTTTTTTGTAACCTTCACGCTGTCAGGCTGAACATACTAAACTTTTCCCGTAACATCGAGCCGGGTGTCTATTTTAACTGCATGATTCGGACCTCTTCCAGCACGTGTAGCGTAGATATAGACACCATCGTTGTGACAGGATTAACAGGAAGCTGGTGATCTAGATCATTGAAATAATCCCATTGCCCAGTTTCCGATATGTGTCATCACACTCCATGCCCATTACAGAATGACATAGGTCTAAATACGGTGCGTACACGCTTTGGCGTAATATTGTAATGTTGAAGGCATTTGATTTCCTATAGGCAGCAGATTTATACCATTGAAGTATGTCTAAGTTGCATTCGAATAACAGCTAACTCGAATCAAGCGAGGTTATTGAGGCAATGGAATGTATAGGGCTTCTGTCATCCATATCAAGATAGGTACTTCCTGATTTTGTCAAAATTTGTCGAATTTAGAATTTTTTTATTAACATTTTTCAATTGATTTTTTATCAGTTAGAGGTTTTTGAGGAAAGATGCATACAGACTAGCTATCGTATAGAATATCTACAAAGTTAGAAGTTTTTATGATATATAATGGTAAAATAAGTTTACAATTTTCAACATCTGCGTCAGTGCATATTTTAATCCATTTTTAAAAAACTTATTTTATAAACGAATGCTGATAACAATATGTGTGGAAAATATCAAGTGTTTTTAGCAATAATGTGGTTAAATACACTACAGAGTTTCATTACTAAATTGTATCAAAATATGATTTTAATGTATTTAAATATGCCATTGAGACACTTTTTGCTAAAATATTTTTTGCACTTTCAATAATTGTCCTATTGATCTAAAATTGTAAGGATGTGTAGTTTAACTAAGTGGCTGTATATGAAAATTTTAACATTTGAAAATGTTTTGTGGAATGTCGCATTTTGCCTCACTGTTGAAGTATGGTGAGCCACTTCAGGAATTGGGACAAAATTATGGAAAAAGATTATAATAACTTGTATTTATCATTGTTAGACTGAAAAATGCAATGAGTTTCAATTGAAATATTTAATGAACTGAAATTATTATATTATAAAATAGTTACTGCGATTTCCTACTTTTAATGCTAACATCGTTCATTTTCAATTTTTGTTAAATAATTTCGACTTATTTTCATTCATTAACTATGTTAGACATATACAGCACAATAATTATCCAAATTGACAACAAGTACAAAAATGCAAATTCAAAGCTTGCCCCAAATCAGTCGTCTCAATTTACCCCACATTGAGATTGCCCATAGAAACTTAAATTTCATGAAATGCAACTTAAACGATATGTTTGTATTTATTTAGCAATAACATATGCATTAATCAGCAATACATCTGCAACAAAATATTCAGGTAGAAATACCAATTTTTAAAATTCCACCCTACCTGCTTGCTACATAGTAGTCAGTAAAGAGATTTTAAACTAAATATCTCAAGCTAATGTCCACAATAAAAGTATTTAATAATGTCCCTGTCTCACCTTACACCATGCATGTCTCAATGCTCCCCACTATCCCTTACTTTACGTAGGGTCTAAGGGCAGCCTGTATCTATAGGTCTAGCTTCGAAAGTATACGGTTTGTTTTCTCTATTCTATTATACGAGAGATCTTTCTCAACGAGTTTAGCTATAGGTCTTCTATGGAGTGCCTGTATATAGTAGTATATACAGCTGCTTTCCCACTGTATATAGTTCAGCAGTTGTGCGAGTTGATGAAGCGGATAATAAAGGAGTCCAAGTTGATTTTCTCATCATCAAGCGTCCGGAAAATCGTTTGAATTCGCACCTAATAGAATCGAGCACAATGGAAATCAAATGTTGTCTCTCTTCTATATATATGTGAGTGGAAGGGATGGCGCGTAGCCTTTGCACAGACGCAACTGGGGAGTTTGATAAAAAAAAAGCAAGAAGAAATTCACTTTGCAAGTGGGATGGCAAATTGGGGGAGGAAGGAAGCCATAATAAGCAAGGTGGCGCTTGTACGCATAGGAAATGCGTGTTGACTATACTTTTTGATTGTTGCAATAACAAGTTTAACTCAATTCGTCCTGACGGTGATCACTCTGATGAAGGCAGTCCCTCGGAGCCACCGCTATTGCTAAAGCCCGCAGCACTCAATCCAATTAGATGATACTATAACGAAGTATGAATTGGCGAATGACTTAACGAACGTAATCATATTTCCATTGTGTATAGGCCTAGTTGTTTGCTAGACGCGGCACCAAATGGTATAATGTGCTAGGCGGCATGACTAAGTTAGATCTTTTGCTGTGCGTGTACAGTACAGCACGGTAAGCACAAACGCCAGTATTTCGTATGTCAATGAAGATCTGTTTTTTAATTTTTTTTTTCATTCGCATGGATTGGATTCTATCCGAGTCACTCAAACCAGCATTTAGGGGTGATCCATAAATTATGTCACACTTTTTTGCCTCTTTTTAAACACCCCCTCACACCTTTGTCACAATTGTCACAAATTTTACTACACCCCATCCATAATAATGTCACAACTCGTCGATTACCCCCCTTCCCAATTATTTTTTTTAATAATTCTATATTCTTTTATAATTTTATTTGTTAAAATACTTAAAAAACTTAATTATAAACAGGACCCAAATCTTTTTTCCCGACTGCTGTTCAAAGTTTCAAATGTTAAAAAATTTAAAAAAAATTTTACCGCATATTCTTTATCGTTTGAAATAAATTTTGATGTTGTGATGTCACATTACCGAACCACCCTCCACCCCTTAGTCACAATTGTCACAAAAAAAAAAAAAACCCACCCACCCCCCTAGGTGTGACATAATTTTTGAATGGCCCCTTAACCCACATATGGTTCAAGCCATAAGTCATTATGTTCAAGCAGCTCTGCCAAGGTCCACAGGTTAAGTTTCTTTTATGACATGTGCACCAAGTTGGACTGCAAGAGCTACTTGCAGTTATGTAAACCTTTTTCATCCAGCAGTTCTGCAAGCCCCGTTGCAGTAGTTCCAGCCAATTAAAAGGCGTTATTTTAAAAACTGGGTCAGCACATGTACTATGACCCCAATTAACTGATAAACTGCAGGCATGTGCGAAATTTTGAGATTTGTTTGAGTACCCCATATATACTAATTCTATGGCATCAAGCTAAAAATGATGTAAAAGTCAGTGACGGACTGGTCAGGGTGTCTACTTACTTGCTGGCAGTTGGGACCCTGATGAACAGATGAAGTAGATCCCCTTAAACAATAGACATTATATGTTAAAAATGTTAATGCACTTTTAGTAGCTTAATAATAGCATTTAATATGCATTTATTTCGCAAAAATGTTAATGCACTTTTAGTAGCTTAATAATGCACTGAAAACTCAAAATGTGCAAAAAAGCACACCAAATGTGTAAAATTACCTATTTGTATATGCAATATAACAAATTTGAATGTCAAAATGCACAGTAGTGTGTTGTCAAAACACACTACTGTGCATTTTGACAAATAAAAATAGGTAATTTTACACATTTATGCGTGCGCAACGTTTTTACACATTTTTGTGTGCTTTTTTGCAAATTTTGAGTTTTCAGTGTAGTTTTTAATATGCGTTGATTTCGCAACAAAATGAATTGTAGTGTATTTTTGCAAATTTTATTTATTTTCTTTAAAAATTAAATGATATGATGATAAGGTAGATGTGTGTATCCAGAAATCCAATATTTTTAGATCACTGTGTACAGTAATAAATATAAGTGTTTTGAACACAGTTATTTTGAGTTGCTCCGCTGTTTAGCCATGTCTCTATTTGGGGCACCATTCATGTTTAGCACACCTGCACATTTACAGAATACTGCACGTCTGTTCTAAGTGTTTCATTTAATAGTTTAGTTCAGAAGGTATCAAAATTGCAATAATTCCATTTTTAAAAAACAAGTGTGCATGAGGAGACTAAAGTATTGTTTGTAAACAATGGAAAATATAAAAATCACACTTAATGTAAACCTGAAATATTTTCATGCATGAAAATAAAGTCATTAATTCTTATCCCTCTTTAATTTTTTCATTTTTTCATATACTTGCATATATTTGCTTAAGTTTGTAAACTTTAAGTGGCGCCTTTTAGGCAGAAAAGCAAATGCTACAACTAAGCATGTTTTATAACTTCAGAAAATGCATATTCTGTTGCCACATGAAATACATTTTAGTAGTCGCCCAGCAGTTTATGTTAAGATGAAAAGAATTAAAAGTCATTGAAGTTAAAAAAAATGTAAATAAACTGTATATTCAATTACTCATCCTATTTAAACTCCTTTGCAATAATTCATTTTTGAACTTCCAACACCATTTTCGATAGTTACATGTATTAATAATAACTCACAATAGACCTGGATAGCCTGGAATACACTGATCATGGATACATGACTTATTTCTAAAAAAAAGTCAGGGAAATTCCACATATAAATATTACATTAATGGCTTTCACATAACCAGTCACAAAACTCAGAGGTTATGCAGCCAATCCATCTTGTCTACAAATTTTTCGTTTTTTTACACGATTTTTTTAGTCTTCATTGTGTTATTCTTGAACAGTGTATATTTAATTTCAATTTTAATAACATTATTTATTTAAAAAATATTAATGGTGTTAGTCATAAATGCAAATTACGAGCTTATGACAGGGACGAAATAATTATATACGAAGACTAACGACTCCAATCTGTGCACGCACGCATATAAACATGTATTATGCATTAATCTTTATATCTTTTACATGAATAGTTCTTGTGCATACACTTATTTGCTCAAAATGTTTTATCGTTTCTTTTTATTCCATATTTCCTTTAACAGACTTCATTAAATAGTAAAACCATGGGGGCACCCTTAATTCACCCTCCTTGCAATGTTAAATACTCAATTCAAGCTTGAAAAAAAATGCACTCATGCATCTTTATGGAAAATCTGAAACTAAATATGCAAAGGTCACATATAAATATTTTATACTTTAAGGGCTTCCGAAAATGTCGTCAATAACTTAGGTGAATTTCTTGCTATGCTTCAATTTTTTTTTATCTTCCTCTTTTTTTTTCAAATGACCTCACAAGGCTTTGAAATCCAAAAGTAATAAGTCTGTGGCAAATTTGTAAAATTAAGACAACTTAATTGGACCGAAATTAATTCGATTTATTCATTTATTCGTAATAAGTTAGTTTGAAATTGTTGTATTTATTTAGAATTCGTTGTGATTCACATTAAGCTTTAAATTTATAGAATGTCTGTTGAAAGACAGACCTATAGGCTAGTTCGAGGCCTAGGTGCGATCCAGGGTACGTATAAATAAACTGCGTGATACATTACTCGTATCACGTATACACTTGTGATTGAATTGTAGGGCCGCTATTGAGTTATACGAAAAGATGGAAAAGATGTTATTTGCGAATTTCGCATCTTGCTATATTGCCTGGATGCATCTATAAAAAAGTTAACTTATGCTGACAATAAAGAGCGTAAAGTAGAAAATGTTGAAGTTGCATAGAGATACGAGACACCGACCTGAAAATACATGTATATGACATGGGTTCCACTTATCCATAAAGCAACGAAATTACAAGAAGAATTCTCAGAAACTCAGAATATGTTCATAAAAAAACCCTCCATGGCAAAAAGTTGACTGGGCATCCAACCAAATCATGAAGAGAATATTACAGAATTTTAAAGTACTGTAGAAAACACGATGGTACTGACGGGTTTCTGTAACATATTATCATTCTACTTGCATGTCGACTCGGAATTTTAAAAAAAATTACACAACCTTATATTTATCTATCTACTACAAGTATAACATGCATGCATGATAGCACAACTGCATGCATTTTTATTATTGGCAGTTTGTTTTCAGTTCTTAGTATATAATAAATAACTGATAAACTCTTAGGAGCCATTCAAGAACGACGTCCAGAAAACTCCTTCAAAAATTGCCCCCCCTCCACCCCCTCCAGTTACGTAGGAAGGGGGTGCAAGTCGCACCGGGTGTCATCCCTAAGGAGGGGTGACAAAATGACTGCCCTAGG
>JAQGAE010002857.1:0-16366 GCA_034696685.1 Julus scandinavius | reverse complement strand
GCTTGCCTCACTACCTATTGCACATGCGCGAACGTCCACTTCCTGAGTTAGCGGACGATTTCGTGTGAGTTGTGCGCGACTTTCGCCAGGTGGGAATCAGGCTTCAGCATTTTCGGCATCAGAATATATGTAAATATCAAAATTGTACAGCTATTAGACATTTAATAGGTGCACAATTTGGATATTAACATATATTTACAAAATGGTGGCTGAAACAAACCCGGAGGGCAAACTTTTTTGCATATATTTGTAAATACGTGTATATCGACGTACATGTACGTCTTGGTGGAGACCCGACTTTATAAATCTAATAAATTCATCCAATTACACACATTTTAACGTTCCGGTTTGACCGACGGCGAACGTCGGTTGATGCATTGGGAATCAGGCACTACTTTACACCTATACCTCGCTATACGGCATTTCGCTATAACGGCCTTTTTTAATTATGGCACTTTTTCGATTTACTTCCCACAATTTTCGTTATACGACCAAAAAATGCTGATTCGTTATATGGCTTTTCGCTTTACAGCCCACTTTTCCGGAACGAATCTAGGCCGTAAAGCGAGGTATGGGTGTATATTAGTTTTAAGGGAAAAAAAACTATCCATTGCATCTGCCTATTTATATTTTAAAAAATTTAATGAAAAAGGTTGATTTTTAAAGCATTTACATTTGTATTTGCTTACTAGCTTCATATGTAAGATTCAGTACATGGACAATCTCACTAAATTTTTTTTTGTCTGTTAATTATCAAAATCAAATAAATTAAACAGTAATTCCTGTGGTGTTTCTGATAATACAAAAAAGTCTGATGATACAGCCAGCCAGCTATGTTACAACCATGCATGCATAAAGTGACTTTAACGAGCTATTTTTCATTATTTTCACTCATTAAAATTCTCCAGTTAAATTTAATGACTATAATTAGTCAGGCGAATTTTAATGCATGCATAAATTCGTGCAAGAAAAAAGGAATTAAACTCTGTTTAAATTAAGCAGCATAATGTGATTGTCATTAATGGACAACAATAAACACACAATTGAATATTCATGACTTCTTAAAGAATATTATTTATATATGGAGATTAAGGAAATTAAAGGAGGCCTGGCTTGTTAGTATTTTTATCTTGAAATAGCCTTTTATTCGCTGATTATGTTTACTAGATCAATTCAAAATTTTCTTTTAACAAGGATTTCCGGACAAATTTTCATTCACATCACACCACTACTTACTTTTGGAACGATCCTCATTGCAGCAAACGTTTGTCACACAACGCTGACCTCTGACCTTTGGAAATCCCCGGTTTAGTGTCCACGTGCTCGTCTCTTGGGTAGTACTTATGTGTACAAACGCAGCAAATAAGTCCAAAGTTTGTCAGTGAAGTAACATATCTTATCAAGCATTGGTGAAATGTTTATTTGGGCTATGACCGAAGAAGAAAAAAAAGCAGAATGATAAACCCGTTTTTTTGAAAAAAATATTTTCAAATATTTAAAAAGTTTTTAAAATAAAATAAACAAAAGCAAGAGCATAGCATTACATTTAATGTACGTGTATCAATATTGGGAAGTGATTTCATAATCCTTCATCATCACTTCTAGTCTTGATATTTTGCAAATATTTACAAAATACTCAAAATTCAAGTAATGTTAACAGAGAGGCTTGAAAAAGATGGGTTTTTTTTTTCAAGTACATAATGGCATACGTGAAAAACACCAAAATTAATCAACACGATTTAACACATAAAAATGATAAGATACCAGTAAGCAAATGTTTCAAGATTCACAAACTCTATAAAAAACACCAAAATTAATCGACGATTTTTATGACAACATCATAACCTTATCATCAGTCATTTTCAAAAGTTTCAAGCCTATATAAAAGCATTGATATTTCGGTTTATTACCAACTACAATTATTGCAAACTATAGGAAAAATTGATGCTATTAATGAAGTTTGTGTGGAAAATATACTACTATATTCCTGTCCTGTGGACAAGATGAACGACCCTCGCAAAGGTGATAGGTCACGGACATGGCATGCTGAAAAACATAAAAGTTCCCCAATCAGATATTTTGAAATGATTCGCGTGCCTTGGAACATAATCCCAACTATAAAATTTAAGTCTTGGTATTTATGGATGTGTATCAGGTCAAAGGGGAAGAGGCACATGCATGAGTAAAACCACAGGACTTGCAAAAGTTGAAAGAAACTCAATATATTAAGTCGTGTCCACATCAATGACAGCACGGATCAAAAGCAGAAAGCAAGGAAACACAAAACACAAAACATTAAACATGAAACACAAAAACATGCAATCAGGAGCATGCTTCCAAAAGCATAGGTGAAAATACCAAAAAAAGTAGGAAAAACTGAGCGAAAGTCTTGAAATGATGACACTCATACAAACCCTGGTGAAAAAAAACAATAGAGATTTCTATTGTTTTCTATTGTTATTTAATTGGAACGTTGTTTTCTATTTGTATCAATAGAAAATTTCTATTGGTTTCAATTGTTTTCTATTGTTCAGTCAATACAGCTAAATCATAGAAGTCAATACAGCTAAATCATAGAAGTCAATACAGGAACCATAGAAAACAATTAAAATCAATAAAGTGTCCAAATAACAATAGAAACTAATAGAAATCTCTATTGGTTTCTATTGTTTTTTCACCAGGGAAGCCAATGGGGACAGATCTAGCCGTCATTGTCTGGTACAAACGGCGTAAAGTGGAAACATTTGTTTCCTTTGATCCCGACAGCCTCTTGAACGATCGGCGAAAGCAAAAAAGTCTAGAAGTTTGCTGAAACATTGGGGCGGAAACTCTGGAAACAAACTAGCTTTTATCGAAAACATGCTTTCGAAAACCTTGCTTTGCTCCGTGCTTTCGTTGGTGTGGACTAGACTTATTTTAAAATTATTGGACGGTATTCAAGAACCCTGACGATATGTCTGAGTTTAAGTATATATATGGAAAAATACGACTCAAGTGTAAATTCTCATTTTTTGCAGAATAGTCAATATTAAACTAGAATTCTACTGAGTTTTTTGCCTTTCTTGTTATCAAATAAGGAGAACAATATGATTGCAAACATTGAATCTGGAGGGAACATATTTCAAGTTTATTGTGAAAGAAGCATTCAGTCAATAATGTGCAACTAGCATGTTAAAACGTCAATCATGCTTATTGGCTAAAAATTTGAAAGTTTACTCCATCAATACGTTTGTGACGACAAATGTATTTCAGAATTTTGATTATTTTTAATTTTTAAATATAAGAAGTTAGATTCGGTCCAACTTTATATGTGAACGTCATTGTTATACATGCTTGTGCATCTTTGACAAGTATTTATGCACATGTACTGCACAAAAAAGAGCAAACAAATTTATGGGCCCACCTGGAGGCCCCAAAAGCCTGAGGGCCCTAAGCATTGCTTGCTTTTGCTAACAGTCAAATATAGATAATATAAATGTTCATGCACGTACATATAGCATAGATGGGCACGAGTTGAATAATTGTTGGACAATGACTGAAATTGACGACTAAAATAGCCTGGACTAAATTACTAATGACTAATTTAGTCAGGATTAAATTAATGACTATTTAGTGACCTTAGTTAGTTTATAAATAAAAATCATATTGTAATATTAGTTTCTGAATGGTCAAACATCCAAAAAAGTTTCATAACAAAATATTAAAATTGTATTGACATTATGGGCCGAAATTCAGTGTTAAAGAATAATTGCATATTATTTGATAGAATAAATTCAAGAGTCCCCTAGGCACATTTTTGAGAAAATGTTTCTGAAAATGGATATACAGTACCTGATGTATATATACTTTACTCATTCAGTCACAGTGTTCATTTTTCATACCTTGCAATCTGGTTTACTAAATTTTCAAAAGTCCCATAAGTTTCCAAATTTCGATAAGACTTCACCATGCAATTATTAAAAATAAAGCATGACTTACCTACAAACAATGGAAGCAGCACATTATGTCCTGCGATGGCCGAAATATTGATTTTTAATAACATTTTTCAAAGAATACCAGGATTTGATATAATTAATGAGATTTCAAGAATTTCACACCCTTGAACTTGGCACAGGTTCACTGCCAAATTTAAAAGAATTTTGTATTTCCCGCCAATGTTAACCAATTCGTGAACAAGTATGGTTCACTTTGAACATATATTATTGGCGGGAAATAATAGACAATTTACAACTGATGGATTCCAAAATGAGCCAATGAGAAGTGACGTGAAATATCAAAAATTTCAAAACATTAGCCACCTGTGACGCTGTTTTAAATATAAAAGCAAACTGATTGGTCCATTAGCTCGATGAGCCCGAGTTTCTTGAGGTTTTAAAAATTCAAGTACATTTGGGACCACGTCCATAATGGCTTTTTTTGAATGGCCCCTATGAATTTCTAGCTAATGCTAGCATAATTTGGGATTGACATAACATTTGTACCGAATATTTTTTTTTATATACTAATCATTTTTGTAATTTTAAAATATGGAAAAATGTGAGATGATATGATATATCATTCATCGACCATAACAACATTCATAGATTTACTATGTAGGGCTCATTTCGCTTAGAAAATTCAAATTTCGTTTCACAGAGATTCTCAAAATCACTACAAGAGGGCAGCACAGAACACGATGATGAGGGGAACCAAAACCAACATTTGTTTTGAATTTAGCGCAAGCTTTCCACAAAATAACAATGGCGCTTCAATTACTCGCATTGGGCCTTCACTTTTGGGGGCTATTCAAAAAGGACGTCTTCAAGAGGGCGTAGGGGGAAAACCATTTTTTACGTCCACTAATGATGGTATTTTTCAGTTTTTGGATGTTCTGTTTAATTGAGATTTAAAGGTCAGTGAAAGGGGAAATAGACACCACAAAAAATGGATCACCAGTCCAAAATGTTCAAGAATTTTTCAAACCTCAGGGAAAGTCGGGAATTATACCTAACTTTGAATTTTATGATGGATTTTAACTTCGAGGTCAGGAAATTTATGTTAATCAGAAAAATATGGAATAATGTAGTGGAATTGATTGCGAGGCGGGTGCTTGGAAATTTATAGGATGGGCTTTTGTATGTTACAACAAATTTTCTGGACACCATACTTTTCAATGAATATTAAGGACGCACAGGAGGGAGGGGGAAGGTGAGTCTGGGCTAAAATGGACACCATGTGGACCGGGGGAAGGGGAAAAATACGATATTTAAAGGAATTTCAGGGACGTCCTTTTTGAACGGCCCCTTAGTTGTATTCGCCTTTTTCGCAGTGGCCCTTTATTAAAAAATATTATCAACATGCGTGAATTTGAAGTTAAAACAGCATTCTCATGGAATGGGAATAAAAAGTGTCATCGTGGAAATACCACGGCATTAGCATATTATGTAAACAAGACATTCTGATTTGTTTGTTCATTTTGGGGACCAGTTTTACCTGGGCAACCCTTTAAAAAAACCGGATTTAGATGAAAAACAATTTGGGTTCCTGAACCCCCGTCATTCAGATGATCTTAGACGGTTGTCATCCCTGTTACTATGGGCTGCCAGAAGATGAAGAGCTACATAGTATATACTTAATCAAAACTGGCCAAACTAGAAAATGCAAAAATACAGCCTATGACCTTCCAACAAACTCAGAGACGACTTTCCCTTCCGATTTCAATTGGAATAAACTTTTATCAAACAATCCATCATGTCACACAAGCATTCCATTTCCACGTTATTTTAGTAAACAACAAGTACACAAAATATTCATGTTTTTAAATCTATGTATGGAATGCCTCAGAATCATTTTCAGTTGGATGAATTATTAATTTGAATTTCTATACGAAAAAATAAAATCATAATTTGAATTCAAAGAAGAATACAACTAAAATGGAATGCTTTGAAGCATTAAAATAGAGGTTGTGGGCAACATAATGAAACCGACTTTCAGAACTAGGCATACACTGTAGTCTATATACATATTTATAATTAGTATTGTATTGGACACAATTTCGACAATATTTCTTTGAATGGATTCAGCCAAAATGTCGACATAATAATTCTTGGAATGGATTTATGCTAAATTTTGCATATTCTACACTAGCATAACTTTATAGCATTCCTTTTGAAAAACAAAAACCGTAGAAAAACTCTCCATGACGTTTTTTATGAAAAGTTCTTGTTCGTCGTTACACAGCCGTTAGCCGTTGCACTTCCGTTTACAACGTGCTGCCACTTAATTCTTTCAATTAATTCTTTCAATTTCGTCAACAAAAAAATATTCCAAGATTACATCTTGGTGTTGCTAACATTTGTTTTTTGAATGAAGGCAACACATAAATATTCAAACTTTTTTGATGTATTTTTTATATAAAAATAATGTTATATAGACAAACAAATTCACGATTAAAACGAAACAAAAATAAACCGTATAATTTAATTTAAAAATGAATTTTAATCTGTGACATTGAAGTCATATTGTTTTAGATATTATCTTCCTAAAGAAATCTAAAGTTTTGGTTACTAGAACATGTCACTGATATGTTGTTAAACTTGATTTAAATGTACAAATTGGTTTTTAACAAATATTACACAATATACTGCATAAATACAATTGTAATTATGTAGTATGACATTGGACACAATTTCGACATCAACTTGCTTGCAATGGATACAGTTAATATGTCGACATAATCTTTCTTGGAATATATTCAGTCAAAATGTCCACATAACCTTTCTTAGAATGGATACAGTCAAAATGACGACTATCTTTCTTAGAATGGATACATTCAAAATGACGACAATCTTTCTTGGAATGGATCCAGTCAAAATAACGACAATCTTTCTTGAAATGGATACAGTCAAAATGTCGATATAATCTTCCTTGGAATGGATTCAGTCAATTTGTCGACATAATCTTCGTTGGAATGGATAGTCAAAATGTCGACATGATCTTTCTTTGAATGGATTCAGTCAATATGTCGATATAATCTTTCTTGGAGTTTCCATATGAACACTTAAATACTTGTTTTTTTTACTGAAATTCGGGATAAATCTGAGTTAGAGAAAATACGTAACAAAAAATTCGTTTAAACAAAGCTTTGTAGTTATCAAAATTTAAATTAAGTAAATAGAGACGACTAATGAAGAGCAAAAATAGAAAGCTCTCTATCGTCTATAATTTACCATATTTGTTACAAAAACAAATAATACAAAACTCGTTTATAGGCGATACTGCGAGTTGGTTTACAATTTCAGAAAATATGTTGATAGTACTTAAATAAACTGAGAACAACAACAAAAACTGTCTCTGCATCACAATTAACAAGCCAGCTCAAGTGGCTTTGTTAAAATCAGCGATAACGATGGCAATTGTTCGCAAAAACTTGTTTTAATCTCCAAAACCCGTTAACGAAAAACCCGAACATCTAGTCATAAATATTACTGTCATCGAATTGCAATTAGGTTTCAAACCAGGGTCCAAATGGAAATTCTCGAAATCAGTTTTCGATTATATACTATATGCCCAGCTTTTGCATAAAAAATCCGTTATGATCATATATGGATTTACATTTAACTGAATTAACTTTAAATTTGGAGTATAAATCCTGGACGCCATATGTTATTAGGAGTTTTTGGAATTTTCATCAAACACAGAAATAATCAGTGGCGAACTAGCCATAGTGTTAACATGCCCATTGTTAAGGCGGGGCAAAAGCCTATACTTGGCATGTATTTTTTTCAAACACAGATGTGGGCAAAGTAATACAACTATGCACAATAAAAAAAATTCTATTATGATTAACCATATTAAATGAACCAAATAGAGTAATTTTTAAAAAAAATTACCAAGTAGCTTTTTTAAAAAAAATGTTCTTCAACACGTGTGTAGTTCATTATTTATATTTGAGGGTGCAGCACGTGTCTTACGATTCCCACATGGAACAGAAATGCATTTACAATGATTTGCAATGCATTTAAAATACATATAGATTGAGACACCGAAAATGCATTTCTAAAAATGTATTTAAAAATGCGTTTGGAAATACATTTTGAAATGCATTTCAGTCTCTCAATCTATATGCATTTTTGAAATGCATTCTTTTCCATGTGGGCTCATCAGTGAAAGCAGAAAAATTCATTTATTTTAGGCTTTTTACTGAAAATATTCAGATAACAGCTTTTCTACATGGTAGTTCATACTCTACATAATATAACATTTTGGAAATATATTGTAAAATATGTGTATTCTTTCGAAAAATGTGTTTGAAAAAAATTCATGGCAGGCATAGGACTTGGATTTGGCTTGTGCACCGCCTTAAGTGAACCCCATTAAACATTAAGGTGCGTTTCCACTTGAGATTAAGGTCCGTACCACAGTTCATCACCAAAATACAGCTCAATCTTTGTCTCGTCTAAGCTGCATCTCATGCTTAAGCTAAAGTTTGAGATTACACACATTTGGCTGTCTTGAGCTCGCGTCTTGGCAATGTTTGTCTGCAGCTGTGGTATACATCTGGGACTTGAGACGTAGCTCAGTCTCAAGCTCATGTGATTTGAACAACTGTGGTATGGGGGTAACTCTCGCGAATTACTCGCCATGCATCTCGTATTCCACAAAATCTCCAAAACTTAGCTTAAAACATTAAAAGACACCCTGGCCAGTCCGCCACTACTTTTATAGATAAACTTGCCTTTTGTAATAATTAAAATCGCATCATTCTAATCGATGACCAAATCACGAAAATTATTAATCATGACTTTCATCGAATTCTACAGTATTTTCCACGCCGATTCACTAAACTGATTTACCACTGCCATCGCAGGAAGCTGTTTTTGAACCCTTCTAACCCCATCTCATTAATTTCGCGTGCATTTTCTAAGGGTTTAAAACCCCGCATTATGCATTTAGGTTTTTTAGGCCGTTTGATAGGAGCAACTTGTTTTGGCCAATTTTCCAGAAGGGGACCCCGAGGAATGCAAGTTCAACAACTCTGCCGAGTTCAAAGGCGGCCAATCGGGTCTGGCTTAACCCTTTCGCCCAACGGTCAGTATAAAACGTCCGGCTGGCCGTTTTGACCATCACCAGTATTTCCGGCGCGTGCACAATGACACGGTCAAATGTTTTAGTAGCCTGGGTCCTGCTGTTGTCTGGCCTGACAGTGGCCATAGCTGACCCCATCGAGCTTAGCACGGTTAACCCCAAGAACAACGTCAGGGCCGTCTCGGTCATCCGCTGGTGTACTCTGTCCTCCCCAGAACAGGCCAAATGTGAGGCTCTGGCCAATTTCCTGCGTACGGACAGCAACTCCCGGATCCGAATCCAGTGCTGCCTGCGCAGTACGAGGTAGGTACTTACTTGTTCTCAAGCACTTACCCAAACTTGAAGTGGTCACACAGCAAAAAAAAATGTAACAAAATTGCAGTTTTAAAACTGCAGCTATTTTGAAAATTGCAGTTTCTGGGGTTTAGTGAAACAAAAAACTGCAGTGTTTCTGGTATTTGGAACTGCACTTTTACAACATTTTTAGTACTCTTTTATTGCAAAAAAAAAAAAAAAAAAAAAATGCAGTTTAATAATTGCAAAATATTTGCATATATTTTGCATATATTCGGCTATTAACTGCAGTTAATTTGAATAACGTGCAGCAGATTTTCTGCTGGGATGTGCCATAAAATTACAATTTTAAAACTGCAGTTTCTTACTACACATTTACTGTACTTCACTGGCACTTCACTTTTTCTGGTGTATAATGAAACAAAAAACTGCAGTGTTTCTGCCATTTGGAACATTCATAGCAGTATTACTGCAGATTTACAGCACTTTTATTGCAAACAAATGCAGTTATTCTATCATTTGCAAAATATTTGCAGTTTTAGATTCTGTTTAACTACATTTTACTTCAAAAATACTGTAGTAAATTTGAATAAAGTGCAGTAGATTTTCTGTTGGGCACGTGGAACAACATAACAATAAAGATGTTTGGCATCGAGCAGTCTGTCAAGCTCAATTTCGTAAAAGAAGCAAGGCCAATGTAAACAGGAAAGCAGAAAACTCGAAAACTGGTAGTAATATAACGAAATTTTAAAAATTGTCTCATGAACTTAATTTAATTACATAAGTAATAGTATTTTTAAGTTAACAAACAGATCAAACTGTGTCTTCTGAAATTTATTTGAATTGCAACTGTATGTAGAAAACACCAGAATTGTTCATCACAGAACTGATTCTATTATTCAAAACCTAATTTTGTGTAAAATAAAAACTTGTGGGCTACCATGACAAATTCAACACCTTGTTCAGTGTGGCGTTACAATTTCAGCATCATTTTTTGTGCAGTGTTAAATAAGTTTGAAAAACTTTGACATAATAAAATCATTAAATCTTAAGATTTTTGAGAAATGAAGATTAAGACAATTTCCCATTAAATGCATTTCGTTGAACTAGCAATATTCGTGCATATTTTCGGAGGGAAAAATAAACACAGCAAATGTTGACATTTATTTCCATCTACAATGAGTAAGAATACAGTGAGGATAAAGTTCTTGGAAGTCTTTTTGAATTCTTAAAATTTGAGATAAAACTAAAATATTCAAGAAAATAAATTACAAGATTATTGTTACAGTACCTATAGTTTTTCTCTTAAAGAAGACCGAAAATACAAGCTATGGTACCAACGAATTGTTTTCACGTTATAAAGTTGCCTAAAAATGAGATTACTTGACTAACATAAGTTATTATTTGCCATTTACCCACAACATACATTTAAAAGATCAGTATTCTGAATGACTGGTCTTTTGGGATTTGAGAGAGTTATTATAAAGCCGAGTACACACCAACAAAAGTACACAAAACACGACAACATGAAACACGAAAACATGCTTCCAAAAGCATAGGTGTAAATACAAAAAAAAACTAGAGAATTGGGACGAAAACTTGGTAAGCAAACTTTTATCGATAACATTCAAAAACCTTGTTTTCGTTGGTGTGAACTAGGCTAGTGAGAACGCAGGTTTTTCAATTTTTTTGCATTGGGTGCGGTGTTGTGCCATCGTAAACTGCACATTAAATAGCGTTTTAAAGATTCCAATAAACGTTTTCATTGTAATTTTCAGAGCACAATGCTTTTGGGAGATCAGTAAAGGTCTTCTGGATGCCGTATCCGCAAAGAGAAGCCACGCATATTTCGCAGCCAAGCAATTGGGACTATATCCGTTAATCGGTGAAGAATACTTCGAAGGTACATTTTCCATTGCTTTATCAGAGCTATAATGTAAAAATGTGGATACTTTGGGCCAGTTTTTCGTGATTTTTATGGAATTTCGAAAAAGCATCAATACTTATGACTCGAAACTGACCAGGTCAAATACGTAGAATTAAGGCGGGGCGAAAGCCTATACCTGGCATGTATTTTGTTGAAACACAGATGTGGGCAAAGTAATACAACTATGCACAATAATTTTTTTTTATTATGATCAACCATATTAAATGAACCAAATAGAGCAATTTTTTAAAAAAAATTACCAATTATCTTTTTTTTTAAAAATGTTTTTCAAAACGTGTGTAGTTCATTATTTTAATTTGAGGGGGCAGCACGTGTCTTACGATTCATCAGTAAAAGCAGAAAAATTCATTTATTTTAGTCTTTTTACTGAAAATATTCAGGTAACAGCTTTTCTACATGATAGTTCATACTCTACTTAATATAAAATTTCGGAAATATATTGTAAAATATGTGTATTCTTTCGAAAAATGTGTTTGAAAAAAATACATGGCAGGTGTAGGACTTGGATTTGGCTTGTGCACCGCTTTAACCCTCCTCTTTCAAAATATTGCGTTACTTTATTCTCTGACTAAAAAGTAAAGAGATATTCCCTTCAATTTCTGTTACAAAAGTTACCCCATATGTGAGGTCGTTTTTTGAGGCAAATTCATAATGGGAAAATTATATAGGGCCAAACTTGCTATAATATGTACCATATATGTCCATACATGATGATTCCCATATATGTCCATACATGATATTTCCCATATACAGTAGAACGTACCTGTCTAAATGGATCCTGTATAAATGAATAACCTACCTAAAAGCATATTTTTCACCGGTCCCAAGCGTATGCTCTTAGACAGGTTCTACTGTATATATGGCTAAAACCATTTACATATGGTCATATATGGTGTTCAATGTGCATGTATGGAGTGCGTTTCTCTTCAACTGTCTGAAAAAGCCCCAATGAAACCAGCTTAAGAGGGATCACAACCCTATCCTTTTCAATAGGTCGGGTTTGCAAAGATACTCACAGTTGAATGAGGGAGGTTTGGGTGGGGGTGAGCATTGTTTGGGGTGGCTTGAGGGATCAGCAAGGGGCTCCGCTTATCGTTTTTCACTTTGAAATGGTCGATTTTTTAAAATTAATATACAAGTTTGAAAAATGTTCGTTAGTTTGCACACACAGCCAGCAAGTAAGGGGTTATCTCTCTTAAGACACTCCTACTGTTTAAAACGATGACTGGCCCAAAGTTACCACTCCAGTCCCAAAGTATCCACATTTTACAGCATCATTGCATCATATGGACCTTGGAAGCCATGCTTATAGCCATGTCTAGAATTTATTTATAATAAACAAATTATATCCTCATTAATGTCGAACTTGTCTGGAATTTTGATTTTAGGTGCTTTGGAACCCAGACAATCGGAAATCAACGGCACCGAAGAAGATGGCGTCCTGGCGTTTGGGGACAATCCCTCAACCAGTACACGTTCAGGCAGGGACGACGATGGCGATGATGATGATGATGATGAAGATAAACAACGAAGAGACGATGATGATGATGATGAAGATGATGATGATGAAGGCTATGATGATGACGATGATGATGATGATGATGACGATGACAAACGTGGTGATGGGGACAACTCCGATGGTAAAGAGCGTAGCACAACTGCGGTCCCTAGAACAACAGCGGTCCCTAGAACAACAACAGCGGTCCCTAGAACAACAACAGCTGTCCCTAGAACAACATCAAGGGCGCCTCAACCTGAGATCTTCACCCGCGTTCCAATCTTAAGACCCCGCCCTTCGTTCTCGTACATCGCGGTGGCGGTGGTTCGGAAAAGCAACACCAGGATCAAAGGGCTCGAAAGCCTGAGGGGTCGCCGTTCTTGTCACACGGGGGTTGGGCGCAGTGCAGGATGGGTACTTCCCATGAGCCTTCTGGCTGCACGTGGCCTTTTGGGAGGCAAAGACTGCTTGGACAATGTAGAGGGTGTGGCCAAGTTTTTCTCCCAGAGCTGCGTTCCTGGATCCCAAAATCCCATTTACAACAGTCTAGGTGGGTGTACTAAGTGCCTTTTCACAGAAAAATCCGTAAAAGTACATATCTACAATTTTTTCACCACAAATTATATATTTAGGTGAAAACGTCACTAATTTATGCGCCCTTTGCGCTGGGGATGCAAATACTAAATGCACGACCAAGGATCCATACGCCGGTTATCGAGGGGCCATGAGGTAAGTTTGAGCCATTTTTTTAAAAACAAAATTCTACAGATTTTCACTAATTTATATTTTTTCTATTTCAGATGTCTGTTAGATGGCAGAGGCGAGGTGGCATTTGTGAAACACTCAACAGCACCTGAAGTGACACTTGGAGAGCGACTTCCTGGTAGACGCTCCTGGGACTTTGAGCTGTTATGCCCTGATGGATCCAGAGCAAGTTTGGATAGGTTAGAGAGCCCCAAATTCCAAAAGTAAATTCCAAAAATTACGCCTTTTAACTAAAACTCAATATTTTTGGGCAGTTATCGACAGTGCAACTGGGGGGTGGTACCCACGCAGGCTGTGTACGTGTCTGACCACTTGCCCCCGCAGACATGCCAGGATCTAAGGGCAGTTTTTCTGGACATCAGTACAAACCCGAAAAGATTCCAACTTTTTGAATCTAAATCCTATGGAGGGAAGAATCTTATGTTCCGTGATGCCACCAAGAAATTGTATCATGTGAAATCGAAGGACTACAGGGACCACTCAGGTGAGATTTCTTTATACTTCCCAAGGGGAAGGGAGGAGGAAAACAATTTTCAACGTCCACTAATGATGGTATTTTTCAGTTTTTGGTTTTTCTGTTAAATTGAGTTATAAAGGTCAGTAAAAAAAGACACCAGAAGAAATGTGTCCCCAGTCCCAAATGTACTTGAATTTTTAAAATCTCGGGAAAGTCGGGATTTATGCCTAAATTTGTATTAAACACCAATTTTATTCTGAAATTTCCCTTCACGGTTAGGAAATTTCCGTTAATCAGAAAAATCTGTAAAAATGTGGAATTAGCAGCAAGACGGGTGTTTGGTTCCAACAAATTTTCTACACACCTTACTTGCCAAAAAAATTAAGGACATCTGTGTGGAGGAAGGACGTCCTTTTTGAATGGCCCCTAAGTGTGCAATCATGCACAGCACGAGTGCATGACATGAAAGGTCACTTTCATCAATTTTGAGACTCACCCTATTCCCCATAGCAGCATCTCAAAAAACGGAATGCGTCTTAGAATCGAGGATTTGTCTTAAGCTATGTATAGTCCAGGCGATTATCTAGGGCTACATGTATCTAGAGAAACATCGTTGTCGCCTACATCTGGATACATGTGACCAAAATCCTCTTACAATCGATGGCGTGTTAGAATTGATGAAATATGGTAGTACAGTATTTCACTTGTTTTCAATAAAATGGACTTAGTGTAATATGCCACATCCTGTCTATAAACATATCAGAACAAAAATCACGACCTTTAAGTTTGATAAACACTATTTTCTTCATGTTATGTTGAAAAACATTGTTTTTACACCAAAAAAACAGTTTTGATTACTTCACTTCATTACCCTGATGAATTTCCAATCTAAAATCTTCTAGGTCCCAGTTATATCCGGGCGATGGAAAACCAGACTTCCCAGTGTGACCAATCTCGACCTTCCATCATGCGCTGGTGTGTAACATCACAGGAGGAAACCGCAAAGTGTCGCCAGATGCAATATGCTCTGGCGGCAGCCTACGTTAAGGTAGAGTTAATTAACACAACTTTAATTAACCGAGAGTAACTAACGGCTAATTAACTATAATCTCGAAAATTCCCTACAGCCCCATCTTCAATGCGTGCAAGTCAGGAGCGTGGAAGAATGCGCATCACTGATCATCAAAAATCAGGCTGATCTGGTCACAATGGATGCTGGGGAAATTTTCAAGGCAGGATGGTAAGGTGGAAAATTTACAAATTTACAAGAATTTTTTTTTCCGAATTTTTAAAAAGTTTTTCTTTGCCAGGGCTCTACCGTTGATTCCAATTATGCACGAGGAGTATGGGAAGAAAACGGGCAGTTATTGGTCAGTGGCAGTGGTCAAGAAAAGTGACAGGGGTATCACCTGGAACAATCTTCGAGGTTCGTGGCTTGGAAAATACTTCGAATTTGTTGAAATTTCTCGAAATTTTCCCAGATTGTACAAAAATGTATTTCAATATGTGTAAAAGGATACAAATTTAAACATTTTCAGGAAGAAATGCCTGCTTCAGTGGGGTGGGCCACGCTGCTGGCTGGATCGTACCCATCTACCAACTATGGAGAAGTGGTCATCTGCCCTCAAAAAATCAATGTGACCTGGTGGCCGACGTCAACCGCCTTTTCTCAAAAAGGTACGAATATTGCCAAAAATGACGACATTTTAATGGCTAGAATTATTAAACCCTTTATTTTGTCTACACACGTCAGTTGTGCTCCCGGTTCTACGGCATCACATCCAGCCCATCATATACTTCCACCCACAGGGAACCTATGTCAACTTTGCAACGGAAGTGGAAATAATTTCTGCACTTGTAATAAGGATGAACCTTACTATGGACCCGCAGGCGCGTTAAGGTAAATTTAAATTTGTATTCGAGGAAATAATAAATTGGTTACGAATGATATCGTGACCCAAGGCCGAATATATGAAGGGAGATATTGAGGATGAATCTTCTACCCTTCCCCCCCTGAAATCCAAGAAATATTACAAATTTCAACCCGAATCGTCAAAATATAAAATGGGAATTTCACTTTATACAAATTGCACTTTTGGCGCAATATTTCTGTTTTTGAAATACAATTTTTCAACATTAAAAGTGCGATTTTTCTAAAGCCGGCTCTCCACCAAGACGTGCATGTACGTATATACAAGTATTTACACACATGCAAAAAAGTTTGCCATCCAGGTTTGTTTCAGCCGCCATTTTGAAATATATGTAAATATCAAAATTGTGCACCTATTAAATGTCTTTAATAGTTGTACAATTTTGATATTTACATATATTTAAAAAA